>CM064555.1:337555-407083 GCA_032716605.1 Paralithodes platypus
CCGCACAACCCGACCGGGTTCATTAGATCATCCAGGTATCAAGTTAATTAGACAAGATTGGATGGGCAGGGGTACGGCGTGAGGGCGGGATACTATGACGTTGGATACTCCGAGGCTACCTACCAAATAGAAGGTTTTCCTTCTTTGGTATTGGGAGAGTGTCAAACCTCCCAATTTAGTAGTAGCCTCTACGTCTCCAACGTAGAGCTAGAGTAACAAATTGGAGGCGGACATCCAAGCGAAAAAACACAAACTTAGCCCTTAGGAAATATCAGGACCATGGAAAGACCGACTTAAACAAGAGAGTTTATATAAAGAGTGTACAGACAGGTGCATATCAAGAGAGGTCAAGTACAGTCAAGTCTTATTCCATGAGATAACTTAGCCTAAGACAAAGAATGATGCATTTCATAATGATGAATATAAATTCCAGGATGCCCCCCCCCCCCCCCTCCTTCCGGAAGAAAGCAGGACGACCCATACTGTAACGAGTAAATACCGGCATACGCCGAATATGAGTACCGTACAGGATGTGACGAGAAACTACATGAGCAGTGTCAGTGACGAGCACTAAAAGCCATATGAGAAAAGTTCAGTGGTATGAGGACAAGACATACCGAAAGAATGTAGTATACTTAAGACTAGAAAGTATATCAAAAGCTTAGCCCAGTTATTAATCTTTAACATAGGTGCAAGTATGGGTATAGTGCAATACCCTTCCCTCCCCCCCCCCAATAAGGAAGGACAGGACAGGAGAAGGACAAGAGACAGAAGGAACCCCGCAGGTAGACCCCGAGGGAACCTGCAGGCCCAACGCACTACAAGGACGCCCCGGTCTGTCGGTGGACAACGACAGAGAGGAGACAAACGTGGTGGGGGAAGACCAAAGCCCTGTGTCGGCAAAGTCCGGGCGAGAAAAATCAAGTAAAACCTGAATGGAGCAGCGTACGAACGGACGGCATGAGCTGTGCCCTGAACGTACGGGTTACTGGCCCGAAGAACCCGACACAGGCGAAGTCCCACAGCACGGCGATCAAGCCTCCTATCGGACGTAGGCACACCCGTAATGTAAACCCCGACACTGGCCTGGCCGAGTACACATACGTATGCAGGGTTTGAACCGGGCAGAACGGACGATGAACCCTACCACGTGTGGAAGCCGGTACAGGAAAGGCCGAAAAACGGGAGTGTCGCGTACGGTTGTAGCCACAAAACGAACAGACGGAGCCAAAGTAACTGACCCAAGGACGGGAGAGAACGGAAGCAATGCCGGGTCTTAGACATGGCAGCCATCTCCGAGACGCCGTCACCCGCCGCCAAAGCCAGAAGGAACAGTGTCATGGCATGGAAGTGTTCAGGCGCGGGGTAAATAGTGTAAGAGGCAGACGAGAGCAGTGGGAGAGCCTCCGCCAGAGACCACTGAGGAGGAATCTGACGCGGGGTAGGCCTAAGTCCAAAGCAGGCCCGCATGAGGAAATCCAATGCCCTGTGAGGAACGACCAACCCCGTGAATGACTCAAACGGTACCCAAATGGCCAACAGGTGGGTCCTAAGCGTGGTGCATATGTTGGGACGCATCTCAAAAATAACCAAATGAGGTAGGGAAACACGAACGCCACCGACAGGCGTGTCCGTGACGTGTTGGTCATCCCAGAAGGAAAACCGTGCCAGTGAGAGACGGAAGTCTGCCACTGAGAATGTGGCCAGTGGAGAGGATTTGACAGGCAAAGAACGACTAAACGTCGGCAGCCACCCTGCCTCACAAACATCCACGATGTGAAGGCCAACGAGGTCCCGAGGCCACCAATCGATCCCAAGTGGAAATCGGGGAACGATAGGGGAACAGGACTCGGGCGCCACCGCCACAGCTGAGCGGACCAGGCATGTGCTGGCCAGATGGAAGTGAACAACCAAACAAAGTCCATGTACCCACTCAGCCTGCGGAGGACTTTGCACATCAAAAAGGGCGTCGGGTGGCGGAAACACATCGAATACGGTGTGTTGGAAAGACCAAACTACCCGGGTGCTCTGTCCCATCGACAGAGCAACCGCCCATAGGTCGGCAGTCCCGGGTAGGCAGGGTACACGCAGTGCGACGGTGGAAAGGAGTGCGTGGCAAAACAGGTACCCCGCCAGGTCCTGAAGAACGAAAAGACTACGCAGTCACCTGACTCAGGGTGACAGGCGTGCTCGACCTGTCCCAGTCGAGGCCCGCCCACGGCACATCTTGCGACGGTGGAAGGCAGGACTCGGGAACGGCGACTAGGAAACCGAACCGAGGAACGAGGAGGAACAAGGAGAGCGGCGTGTACACAGTGTGCGGGAGAGTTCGCGGAGAAGATCCCACCCACCAAGGAAAAGAGGAGCGGAAGACCCCGAGTGAACAGGGGAGGCAAGGCCAGTCCGACGAGGGTCGTAAAGACACGAGGGGCGACATGGAGACCGAAGGGTAAACCGCCGAACGTGACATAATGAGAGTCATCAATACGAGGCACGACAGGTCGACCACCGGTCACAACACCTCGCTGTCCGTCACGGAGACCAGAAAGACATGCGACAGGAAGTCCCGCTGGTGAGGCGAGACTTCCCGAATAATCCCATGGACAGAATAACAGAGGCGACGTCTGGGGAGACAGGCCGAGGTCACGCAGGTCGCCGGAGTGGAAACGTGGACCGGCACCTCGAGGACAGACCCCGCCGTATTACCCGGCGTGCCCACGAACGGCGAAGCTAAACCGAGAGTGGGGACGCAAGAGCCGGTAGGGGCCCCGAGTCTGGCGGCCTCGTTACGAGCCGGCCTGCCGACCTCAACGAAGAGGAAGCGGTTGAGGAGGGTCGGGACATCCCAGGCGGACGGGGAGCGAAGAGCCCCGCAGCAGCAAAGAGGGAAGACCCCTGCCATGCAGGAGCAGAGAAGAGCCCCTCCGGAGGGAGCACAGAAAGCAACAGCGACGTGCGGACCTCAGCCGGCGCCAGTGTACAGAAGGAAAACCACAGAGACTGGCGACAACGCGCAGCCTCATGGAAGGGACACTGAATGAAGCCGACGGAGGCGAGCTGCAGTCGCACACGCCCGAATTGGGCCCCACCCTTCCCGAGCACCCTAGTCGGTGGGGCTACAATAAGCCTGAGGGGAAGCCGAGCTAGGTGCAGTCGCTCGAAGAGGGTGGAGAGCATGCGAGCAGTGCGCCGCCAGGGCTTGTGAACACGTTCCAGGGCACCCTTCTCTGGTGGCGTGAAGGAACGTGGCATACGTTCAGAAAGATAACGTAGGGGCAAAGAACCAGGCCCAAAATGGAGGGGAAACTCCGGATGAAGGCATGACGAGGCTCGACACGGAGGAGCAGCCGACAGGAGGGAGTGGTGAAGAACCCATCTCCGACCGAACCCCTTAGTCCACACCCTTCGTCAGCCACAAGGAACAGTAAAAGATAAACTATAGGTTTGACTCCTGTAAGGAGATAAAGAAAACCTAATATTTAGTAGTGGCCCCGTAATCATTGACGAACATGCCTATTACATAAGGCATCCTCTTCAAACACTAATCCACCGTAGTTTTGAATCTACCGCGCAGAGCATTTAAAAACTGAGGAGCCTTCATCATGAGCGCACGCGACCTCACTCATGGCTTCAGTCATTATGAATTGGGTTCTCACTACGAAAAAACTTCGTAAAAAATAAAAACAAAAAGAAAATAAGAATAACTATCCAATAAGCTTTCCATCATATCGTGGATGTACTTGTGTGGATTTCTGACCAGACGCTGATTCAGGCGTCATTCTTCCTTCACTGACATATCAAGTAAACCAAAATCCTCAATACATCAACGAATGGGAAGGGGACGGTCGGGAGGGCCCCAGTCGTCAATGATTACGGGGCCACTACTAAATATTAGGTTTTCTTTATCTCCTTACAGGAGTCAAACCTATAATTTATTAGTGGCCCCTCCATCATTGACGAACATGCCTGATTTCTAAGACTGGAGGGGGACATTCGTAATCATATCATAACTCTAGAAAAGCAGATAATAAAAACAACCACATAGTATTCTTACTTTGAAAATATATTTAACAACGGCGTAGCCGAAAAAATACAAGAAAAAGGGGGTTCAGGCAGGTGCGTGCTTCAAAGAAGCCTGCCTGACAAAAAATGGGTAACCCTGAAGATTCTGAACACAGATCTGTAGTTACAAAGGCACCCCACTCAACGAGTGGTGACAAAAAATAAAAAGTTATAAGTTTATATGTGCACATAATAAACCCCAACATAAACTTGGAGATAAATTGCAAAGGAACTCCATTATTCTAAAATTAAATTGCTTTCGCAGCTAAACTACTCTAACAACACCGTTGTTTTGTACTTAACATTGTACTAGCACAATTTCTCACTGAGAAATTTTCATATCACATTTTAACCTTAAATTGTATCACAGCTCTCATACTCCGGCGGGGTCTAGGGTGTCCTATGTCAACTGACTGCCCCCCCCCCCCCCCCCCCTTTCCCGTGAAAGTAAACAAAAGTGACTGCAGGGCCACCTAGACCCTCTGCCTTAAAGCTATACATGGTAAGGAAGGTTTGTCTAGAGCAACTGACAAGTATCTAGACAGAAACGTATGATTAGACGCCCACAACTGCGTGGACGCTATGTCTTCAACTGAAAAAAAATTTCAGGAAACGTAAAGAGGCTGCCCATTTGCGTAAATCGTGGGCCCGACCCACAACGCCGGGATTACTTTCTTTAATGACTTCTACCAGAAGAGAGGCTAATCGCCGTTTAAGTAAGCGTTTACCCGTACTTGCTACCCATAAAGCACCTTGGGGGTTTTGAGGAGCTACTCTCAAATATTTGGTTAGAGCTTGCACTGGACATAAATTATGATGCACCTTTCCCCTTTTTAACGCCGGCACCGTGAACTCAGAAAACACGTGTGCACTATGCTCATTCTTGGCTACAAAACCTGGGGAGGGTGCAATGGAAATACATTCATTAAGTCTACCAAACCTAAGACAATTAGGTGTGGTGCTCATCGCCGCCAGCTCAGACACTCTGTTTCCGGTGGCCAAAGCCAAAAGGAAAACCGCCTTTTTTAAGAGTAATGCAAAGTCTGCAGTATTTTGGTACAGACGAGAGTGAAGCAAAGACAAAGCTTTGTCCAGAGACCAAGTAGGCATGAGCTGACGGGGAGGTGGGCGGAGTTTAAAACATGCTCTCATAAAACCTGTTTCCTCCGCTACCGGTATGGAAAGACCCGTAAGGTCTAAAAAGGGCACTCTAATCGCAGTTAAGTGATTTTTTAATGTTACCACAGATAAACGTTTCTGCTCAAACAGATAATTCAAATAATTAAAAACTAATGCCACTGAGGGTACAGTTTGTTCTGTCCTAACGATCCAAGAAGTAAAGGCTTGCCAATGTGATTGATACTGTCGTTTTGTAGACTGAGTACAGTAAAAGTCCGTTAATCCGACGACCGATGATTCGAATCTCCCAATAGTCCGAATTTTTTCAATTTGAGGCCAAATCCGAATTCACCCGATGGTCCGAATTTCAAGAAGTCCCAAAGTCCCCTTTTTGAGGCATTAGGCCACTCAAATGACACATAATGGAGCACACACATATCATATGTTCATGAATTCACTTTAAAAGTTTACCATTGTCATTGTAGCCTATTATCTACTTCAAAACATTCAGATTAATGGTCAAAGGAAGCTACTGATATAATCGTAAACACCTTCGTCTTCTTCTTCTTCCACATCGTCTGCTAGAGAGTTTGTTTTGCTCTTGAACGCATCCTTGGGACGCTCCGATGCGCTACTGGCTTGCACCGCATTTTCTGCAAGCGCATTCAGTCTTGAGCTTGAAAACGCACCTTTGGACGTATTAGTCTTGAGCTTGAAAACGCACCTTTGGATGTTCCGATACGCTACTATTTATAGTTCAGTGATCGGAGCATCCCAAGGGTGCTTTCAAGACAACAAGACAAGGGTGCTTTCAATACAATATAATATAACAGAGCACGTCACAAAAGGAAAATCACAAAAGGAAAATTACAAGAACCTCTCAGGGAAGTGCCGTTGTTAAGGCATTACTTCCCGAACCACATCTGATCTTCAAGAGCAAGACAAACTCGCTAGTAGACGGAAGAAGAAGAAGACGTTTATATCAGCAGATTCCTTTGACCATTAATCTGAATGTTTTGAAGTAGTTAATAGGCTACAATGACAATGGTAAACTTTTGAAGTGATTTCATGAACATATGATAGGTGTGTGTGCACCATTGTGTCATTTGGGTGGCCTAATGTCTCAATGTTTTCGTCATACACAGGTTCATAGGGGTAAAGTCCGATAATCCGAAAAATCCACTAATCCGAACGAGAGCCGGTCCGCTGCCCTTCGGATTAACGGAAGTTTACTGTATATTGATTAAGTAATTTATTTGTCACATCTCTACCGTATGGTGCTAGCCACTTGGCCTCCTGAATGTCCATAATGCAAAAGTCAGCGAGGTCGCTAGGTTGCCAATCGTGTCTAAGTGGAAATACCCGACCGGGAGCGATACCGGGTCCGGGCACCACATTTTCAATTGCTGGTACCACAACTGCGCCGGCCACAGTGGCGCGATTAGCGAGACTAAGCCTCGATAATCTCGTAGTTTGTTCACTACGTGGCACATTAGTGACGCATCTGGCGGTGGAAACAGATAGATGGAGCTCCATCTGTTCCAGTCTGTCACTAGGGCGTCTGGCCCCCCTGCCGGCGTTTTCGCCCGGCGGGTGAGGTATAGAGGGAGTTTGTGAGTCTCCTCGGACGCAAAAAGATCCACTTGTGGATGGGAGAGCTCTGCAATCATTAGGTTGAAAATGGGTTGCTTGAGCTCCCATTCTACTGTCGTGCTCTGTCTCCGGGACAGAGCGTCTGCCCAGACGTTCGCTACGCCTGGGAGATAAGATGCGTGAAGATAAATATCTAGACTGTTGGCTAGAGCAAAAATCTCTTCCGACACGTTTAGCAACTTCCTTGACCTCGTTGACCCTTGTTTCTGAATACAGTGGACTGCATTCAGATTGTCCATTCTGAAGGCCACCGACTTGCCCCGTAACGCCGGGCCGTGAGCCTGAAGGAAATACAAGGGGACTAGTAATTCTTTGACATTGATGTGCGAGATTTCTAAGTGGGACCAAAGCCCCTGACCCTGGTGCCCCTGATTTGACTGAAATCCCCAACCTATTGTGCCTGACGCATCCGTGTCTACCCATACCGTTGGTGGAGGAGAGGTCCATGACATTATTGAGTGCAATGTTTCCCTCTTCGCCCAGACCGCTAGTAAGGTGTGGATTAATTTCGGGATGGGCCATAATTTTCCCGCCGGTAAGAGCGGGAAATATTTGTTGCCTTCCAATATTAATCGTTTTACTTTCAACCGGCCCAACTTGACAGTTAGTTGAATCCAGTTGAGAGAGCCGACCAGAGACTCCCAGACCCTTCGCGTCGTAGTCAGACTGTGAAGAAACCTGAACAGTTTCCTGCGAAACCTGTTGCGATTGTCCACACTCTGGCTCAGAGTGAGAGCGGCGGTGTCCCAGACCAGCCCTATCCACTGAATTACTCGTGAGGGCAAAAGGTTTGACTTTACCAGATTTACCTTGAACCCTAGAGTTTTGACATGATTTAAAATGATATTGACATGTTTTATGCATAATTGTTGTGTCTCTGCCACCACCAGCCAGTCGTCCAGATACCACAACACTCTGATCCCCTGTTTTAACAATGGCATCAGGGCTTGCCGGACTAGTTTTGTGAATAATCGAGGTGCCAGGTTCAAGCCGAACGGCATCCTCTGAAAAACAAAATTTTGGTGCCTGATCCGTAAGGCCAAAAACCTTTGAAATCTTTTGTTGACCGATACGTGCCAATAGGCGTCTGTCAGGTCTAGTGAACACATCCAACCTCCCGGCGGAAGTGTTAGCCTGATTTGGTGTACTGTTAACATTCTGAAAGATTCGTTGTGAATGTGAAGATTCAGATAAGACAGGTCTACGACCGGCCTCATCTGAACACTGTCCCTTTTGGGAACCAAAAATAGTTTGGACGTGAATACAGGGTAATTTGGGGGGACGCGGATGAATGACATTCGTTGGCAATCATTTCCTGCGGCTAGTGAACCTCCACCTCTAAAGAAACAAAAATTCGCCGTTGTCGGCTGAACGTAATCGAGGTCGCTGGAGCCCACTGCCAAGTGATTGCCTTGCGTGCCACCATCCGTGCCCAAGTGTTTAACGGCCATGCTTGGTGACACGTTCGGAACGACCCAGTTAGCAGACATGGGTTCGCCGGCTGTACTACCCTCGGTTCCTCTGCCTTAAGGTAGGCGCCGGGAGTGAGAGAGACTTTAGTTTGGGATGGTGGGGTTGGTGCTGGACGCTTCGCCGGCTGGCTGGTGTTGGCCGAAGACTGGCCCTGACCTGGTTTATGTTGGCCGCGTCCTCTCTGACCTGAAAACCTACTCTGTCTATGCCTGAACTGGCCCTGGGGGAGTGGGAGGACTTAGGTGGAAGAAAAGGTTTAGATCCCCCTGGCTGAGCTTTAGTATAGGCCTGGGTTTGGGGAAGTTAATTCAGGTTTCTTAGAAGGGGTGGGACTGTGCTTAATGGCCTGTGCCATATTGAACACTGTTCGCCACACTTCAGGGGTCATTAAAGAGGGAGTAAGCACTGGTGACATAAGCACCTGATTAGCAATGCGATCAGGTAGCTTGCGAACTAACGACATCCTAAGATCCTTGTCGTGCTCGTACCGCCTCAAGCAAGGCGGTACGTATGTCACCCAAGGATTGGATTGACGACTGAAGAATCAGTCGCCGGGATAACTCAACCGATCTTCGAGCATCCCCATCCGCGATTGCCTGAGTGGATCGTAGTAAAGACTTAGCCACCTGCTGAGATACTATGTACTGCGAGAACAGGCGAAAAGCTTTTCCCCAGTAGCCTAAATTCTCTGTCTAGGTGAGTAGGGGTATGGGTAGTGAACGGGTCCTTCAGCTCACAAAGATTAATCTTAGGGGCAGCTAGAAATGAAAACAAAGCTGACGGGACTCCGCCGGCAGAACCCACCGGCACGGAGAACCATGAATCAGTAGCCCGAGGTATCTGGTGGGAAGATTTAAAAGTGAAAGTGGTTGCAAAGTTTTTGAGCCTCTACCTCCCACTCTACCCACGGTCCTGGTCCCAACACTCCCACCTACAACACTGGACTAGCTGCGTCGTCTGTGACGGTCTGTAATCTAGTTCCGGAGTGAGAGCTGACAGGGTCTTAATATCATTAAACCCATCCAGCTTAGACCAGTCTGAAAATAGTTTTGAAGCTGAGGTAGGGGGTAAAGCAGGCTTAGAAGCATACACAAAATAATCTTGATGATAATAACTAGGTATAGCCTTGATGTTTACGTCCAGAACATTACCTAAAGTATCCACGGCCCTTAGTTTCTTTGACTTATTGGCCTGGATGACCCACTCACGCGGTACCGGGAGTTCCCCTGACAAAGTAGGTTGGGCAAGCTTTTGGTTTAGAGGAGTTCAAAAGAACCCATGACTCGTCTGGGCCCATAAAGTAAGGGCATAGCTACCTTTCTAAGAGGCGCTTTGTCTAGAGGGGGTGGATTGACATCCGTTTATGACCCTGACATTTGAAGTTGTCAAAGCCGCCGTAGCAGGCCTATGTATCCCTGAGGTTTCAGAGTGGGAGGGTTAGGGATCTTAGATAAATCAATCGAAGTCATCAGAGGCCGTACCGTAGAACTTGTCTTGGAGCCCCCAAGTCCATTGTGGGGTTTTCCTGTTGTTGACCAAAAAATTTAGATAAAGCATGAGTAAGCAGCCCATTAATTTCTTGTGCCGTAACAAACTGGTTTGATGAAGAACTTACAGGTGAATCATTAGTATCCTGTGTGGCGTCCAAGCCTGAGCCTGACCCTTGTCCTTCCATCTCCGACATTATAGAAACTTCATCTTTCTCCTCCTGATCCTCCTGAGAAGACCCCGCCGAGGCAGGGGTACCTTGTTGCCAAGATAAGTCTGGGATAGAGGATGGGATCGCCGCGTCCCTGTGGACATCGGCTACTGTGTGACTCGTTTGAGTCGGACGTGGGTGATCAGACCCTGGTTGCGCAAACCGCCAAACTCCGAGGCCCTGGCCTACGCTCTCTTGAGAGTCTGAAACATTCTCAATTACTGCACCCCCTGAACTTTCCAATTCCATGGTTAAAATATTAAGTGGCAAATCCTCTTTTGGGACAGGCACTGCACTGGACTCTTGGGCCTTAACACAAACTCTGTCTGGGGTAGAGGTACGATGAGATGCACTAGAAGTTGGTGAATGTCGAGAGGACTTCCGTTTATTGATAATCCTTTTTAGAGGATTTATGGCTACGGTGTGACCGCGAACTATTCTTAGATCTAGAGGAATCCTCGCCGTGACCACTGGTGGAACCTTCCGTTTCCTGCTCTTCTGATCGCCGGTGAAGAGGCCCGACTAGATGACTGGTGTCTAAGAGGAGACCTAGACCGGGATCTCGCCCAGACGAAGAGGCGGATACCGGGGGTGTAGGCTCTCTTGGTCGTTTAGGTGTCGCCGAAGAGGATACAGAACCCTGACCAGTCTCCGCCGGCTTAATACTCGTGACTGGAGAGGGACGTTTAGGGGGAGGGTGTTCGGTGAGCAATCTATCCCAAAGAGGTACGTTGTCACATTGAAGTGATTTATGTGCAACAATGGTAGTGTAGGCTGACATCTGTTGCCTAACCTCTCTTAAGGCTACCGCCGCGGTCTTATCATTATCACAAAGGACCTTTAAAGCTAATTGGGAGCAAAAAGAACAATTACGCATAACCCAGAGACCCCTTGAATGGTCTAGACATTTAACACACCTTATGCAACAGGTATGCGCAAAAATAGGGATACCAGCACAAGCAGGGGTAGTGCACAAAGCAAAAACTGGGGCCACGGTAGCCATGACAGAGACTGGTGGGAGGAAACTACCGCCGGGTCTGTATTGGTCCGCCGGAGCTCAGCTCTGGAAAAAATTTTTTTTCCAGGAATTAATGCTCATAAGGTTAACCCAACATGTTCGCGCACAAGTGTTAATAACCCGCCGGGTAACGAGATGTAATGGCACAAACACAGCTCGCTACGCGGTGGGGTTCAGAAATCTAAACAAATCTTTTGTTAAAGAAAGTGAAGAATACCCTCTGATATAATATAACGGTCCAGCATGGCGCTTATAGTCTCTTGGTGGTGGCGACTGTCCTCAAGATTCAATTTTGTAACAAAGCAACCCCCCAAAAAGACCCGGCCCTTGAAATATTTTAGTAGAATAGCACAGGGCAGGATTATACGAGATCGATGTCTAACGAATTGTCACAAAAGATCGCCGTAAGTTAGAAGGCGGCGATACCTACTTGTATCACTAAATTAAGTGGTTAAATCGAAATCAAATTTTGTAAATTCCTTAGTTCCTCCACCTAGGAGCACCCGCCGGGTGAGAAGAATCGATATATTAACCTAAATTGAACCTTCAATTGCCGTTAAAAGTAAAGGCGGCGATACACATAGTATCACTAAATGGATTGGTACTAACTGAAAGACATAAGTCGTTCATACCCACCCTACCCAGGTGCACCCGCCGGGTGAGATGTCCAAACATTAACCCCATAAGTTCCTGTCCCACTTCTTTGTAAAAGATCGCCGGGGAGGAAAGCCTAAAACAACAGCTCGGTTTTTCAAGTGGCTTTGAAAAATCAGGTAGATAAACTTCATAACGTATGTCCGCATGAACAATCGTTTTATAGATGGGAACAGCCATCCCGCCGGGAATCAAAGGAGGCCTGAAACCAGGCATCCACAGAGACGCCGTCCTGGGGAGCCACAGACACCCCAACGCCGGGGAAACAAGCCAGTGTTAACAACCACGTGTGGCCCAACACGGCTGTCGCGGCCGGGATTTTCATGGTGAAACCGAGAAATACCCGGCGGAAGGCCACCCCCCCTGAACAGACACCATCTGAACAACAAGAGACAGGAGGAGAGCCACGCACGACAACCCCAAGGTCACTCCATAATCCGTGGAATTAGCCAATACACAACTAAACCAGGAAACAATTATAGTCCGAGGAATTAGCCAATACACAACTAAAACCCGGATACACATGACACAGTAGGGCATATTTATCAATAATAAACAATAACACTAGTACATGTGGCAAAGCTACGAGCGGCTGGCTAGGCCTAGGTAGACGGCATAATAAAAGTTGAAATATACACAAACACTGGAAATATCACAACAGGAACCACCGCCAACACACCACCGTAGCAAAACTTCCGACCAAGGGAAGACTGACTCGGGACCCAGAAAAAACTTCACTAAGTGAAGAAAAATACGCTGGGAACGTCAGAAACAAAGCTTACCTCATCAGAAGATAAAAGGCAGCACTAACTAACGCGTAGTGAAAGCCGCCTGCATCACAAACTAACTCAGCGGTGAAAAAGTTCACATGTCCACAACGGGACCACGAGGGTACATCCGAAATAGATGCCCCATACACTCGACCCAAAATACACTGCACTGCGGGCAACCAGCCCAGGACACTCCTGCTACGCCTATCCTAACCTTACTCGATACATCCTAGAGTAAACAAATGAGAAAAAACTCACTAGGACACCACGAATGCGGAACTAGCGGAGCGTGGGGAGGCACGTCCGGGCAGGCTGAACGCAGAGCAGAGAAGGAAGAATGACGCCTGAATCAGCGTCTGGTCAGAAATCCACACAAGTACATCCACGATATGATGGAAAGCTTATTGGATAGTTATTCTTATTTTCTTTTTGTTTTTCTTTTTTACGAAGTTTTTTTCGTAGTGAGAACCCAATTCATAATGACTGAAGCCATGAGTGAGGTCGCGTGCGCTCATGATGAAGGCTCCTCAGTTTTTAAATGCTCTGCGCGGTAGATTCAAAACTACGGCGGATTAGTGTTTGAAGAGGATGCCTTATGTAATAGGCATGTTCGTCAATGATGGAGGGGCCACTAATAAATTGAATGACACTACTGAAACTCATACGATGCCGACAGAGTGGGCGCGTCGACATGGACGTCGTGTCGAGCAAAGGCTTCGAGCCGTACCTGCCAACCCGCAGGCACCGGGCGCACTCCTTGTGCATGTGTAAGAGCTCGTTACGGGCGGGATGCCGCCACGTGCCCCCACGATGACGGCTTCCCGTAAAGGGAAGGGAAGCGACGTCCGTTAGGGACCTGAAACGTCCCGAGGGATGGAACGTGGACAGGCCGACCAACCAGCCCCAGGCTACACGCAGGGAGCATGACTAAAGAAGTCGATGCCGCCTGGGAGCGAGTGGGAGGATGGACAACCGGAGCAGCAACCACAGGTAGAGCAGGTTACGTAGGCAAGAACACCGCCCAGTACGGAAGCACGCCCGGAGATCGTACAGGGGAAGAGACAGGGCGGAGTGGAGCCGTAGACCGTCGGCGACGTGGTGAAGGAGAGCGGCGCCGACCCGGCGTCCTCGGAAACAGTAGGACGTCCGAACGATGCACCGGGGAAAAGCGTTCAGGCGCCCAGGAAGACAGCAGAGGAAAGGGGAAGCATGGACGCCCCTTCGTCAAGGAAGCGCGGAAACCGTCGGAGGCGGTCCTTTACAGAGAGAGCGAAACCCCGATCATGGAGCGCAGAGGCGAGAACCGTGCCTCTACACCGTCCGGGAACGTAGGACGAGACCCAAAGGTTAAGATCGACGAGACGGTCTACACCTCCGAGAGATAAACCCATCGCGGTTGGAGCACGAGTCATGGGTAGGACTCTCCATGTCCCAACGGGCATGGCAGGACGGGAGCCCCCACGGTGTGCGCAGGAGGAAAGGACATCCTCACTGCAACCGGAAAGGAAAAAGATACCGATGTCCATGGATGAAGCACCCCAGGCAGAGCAGGGAAGAAAGCAGGCGGGCCACAAGAGTTACCACAGGTAAATAGGAGGGACGGCAGTAGAGCGTCCCAAGAATACCGCCATGTACATAAGCATGGGGCTGATGGAGGCAAAACCGTCAGCGGTGGCCTCTGAGCCTTGGGTGGAGCCACATGGATGGCCTGAACCGGACAGAGGTCGGAGATCGTCAGCGGGATGGTGAAGGAGAGCGACGACCCACCTTCATTGCGGAGTCCTCAGAAACAGCCAGGACGCCCGAACGAGGCACTTGGAGGAAAGGCGATCTGGCGCCTTGAAGACTTCCGACGCGCACGCCTATGGCGTCGCGCAAGGAGGAATTGACATCCACATCGCAATAGGAAAGTAAAAGATACTGATGTCCCATGTATGAAGCACAGGAAATGTGTGCAAGCACAATATTGGTAAAAAACCCTTGAATCTTTGAGAGGAGAGTACCCCTTCCCCTGTTGAGGCAGGAAGGACGAAAAAGGGGGCCCTTCGAAACAGGCACGAGGCAGAAAAACGCACAAAAGTGGTCACTACACCCTGCAAATGGAGCACCTTTCATGAAACCAGTATTTCCCCCCCCTTGTGCGTGGTGAGGGGTGAAGAGGGACCCCCCATGCGGAGGGGTCAGGGAGAGACCAGGCGAACCAGCAAGTGCAAAGAACCCCGTGCAAAGAACCCCGTGCAAGTCCCGAGAATGGAAGGCATGAAAAGCCTTATAAAGGAAGAGGATAATAAGAATACCCAAAGGTTGAAGGTACTGAAGAGAAGAAGACGCCCAAGGGTACATCAGAGTAGAGTGGGAGCACAATCTGATGAAAAGAGAAGTCCGGGAACTACTGCAACCGAGTCCTATACAGAGGCAAAGCAAAGCACCTAGCACCGACCCAGAGAAGAGCGGACCAGAACGGGCCGCTCCGCTCGGGGCGGAAATCAGCTCTGGAGCGGAATGTAGGATGTAGCACGAATGTAGGATGGGTGGAACTCACACCGGTGAGGAACCCGTGGCGAAAGCAGAGCGAAGTAGACATACACTGGAACCAGAAAAAAAAACCTGTGAAGACCCGTGTAGGCCATGGGAAGGCATGCATGTATGTCATCGACAGTAACAATAGAAAGCCTGTTTGTAAGCACCATTAAATAAAGGCCATGGCAATGCACGCATGTATGTCATTGGCAGAGACAACGAAAACCTGTCGGAAGCACCACGAAAAAAAACCACTGAAAGTCGATGAATCCTTAAGAGAAGGCCAAAGAGTGCCCCTGAAATGGGGCCAGGCAGGAGTATCAGGCATGAGGTCATGCACAAAATAAAGATCAGAGATCCCAGAATAGGCTACAGGCACCAGGTCAGGGAGTAGCCTAAAAGCTCTCACTAGGCCTGGAGACTGGAGTCCCGTCCAATGAAGGAGAGTGCCGCCCCGCCCCCCCCTCCCCTTATGTCCCCCTGGAAGTTAAAGCTGAAGAGAACCCTCCAAGGAGGATCAGGAAGGCCATAGGGGAACCACAACAGGCCAAAGAGCCCAAACCCCAGGCCAGAAAAACCAAGGGTAGGCTCAACCCTTGAAGAACTGAAGGAAACCCCACCCCAAACTAATGGAGACCGATACCTTAAGGCCGGTATCAGTGAAGAGGTCCTGTAGGTCAGAAAGAACAGCCTGGTAAAAAGGAGCATTAAAATATTCTGAATGAAGTGCAGGACCAGTCTAGGCCTAAACCGAGTCAAGATGAGCGTCCGTAAACGGGGATGTCCGATCTAGAGCGGAAAACCCGACATCGAACGGGAACGCCTGCATTCAGGCGGGAGCAACAATCCCCCCCAGAGCGAAGGAGCCGGAAACGGACTCCCCCGTCCTGGAGCGGGAAGTGGCATGAGACGGCAGGGAAGCGACAATTCCGTTCCAGAGCGGAGGAGCCGTAGACGGACACCCCCACCCAGGAACGGGACGCGGTAATAGACGAGAGCAGCGCCGAAGGTGGAAGCAGAATGCACAAAAGAAGGCCCGTCCTAGAGCGGAGAGGCCCCGAGGGCCCCGCCGGAAGCCGAGGACCCCTAAGGGAGCCAGGCCAGTCACAACACACGCAGGAGAGTCCGTGGGTATCAAGCAGCAACAAAAACAAATCTCCGATAGAACGGGCAAGTCCCGTTCCAGAGCGGAGGTGCCAGGAGGCGACCATGCGACCGTAAAGGAGCCCCGACCTAAAGCGGGAGGACCCGACCCAGGGCGGTAACCCAACAGAACGTCTCAGCAAGGCCTGTGGCACAAATGACAGTGAAAGCCACCCCTTCCAAAAAAGGGGGGTCCAAAGGGAACCCCACCAAAACACAACAGGCGCGGGAGAGCCAGTGGTAAGCAGACACTACGAAGGGGACAGAGACAGAAGAAAAACTGTCAGCAAAACACATCAGAACGGGCTACGTCCGCGGTTTCGGGGAGAACCAGGAAGACAGAGCACCGGGACCGTCAAACAACACGAGCACAAATGCCAGAATGAGGGTACCACAGTGTTGAAAACCAAAGCGCCCCCCCTTAGGCTAGGCCAAAAAATGGCAAGCAGCCGAAACGGTACGAGTATCAGTAATATATGAAATTACAGGGTGCACGAGTTACCGGCCCCTTGAGGAGGGGGACCCACAGCAGGTAACAAAGCACAGGGGACGACACTAAAAGGGACGGAAACTAAAGTCGCCCCCCCACTAGGCTAGGCTAAAAACAAAAGTTAGCCTATTCGGCACTTGAGTCAGTAATATATGAAATTACAGGGAGCCACTAGGTACCGTACCCTTGATGAGGGTAAGCAACAAGGGATCATAGCGACAGGAATACAGAGCACTGGGGCCGCCGATCAAAACAGGGGCATTTATGCCAGATTGAGGAGGCCACAGAGTTGTACACCAAACGCCCCCCTTCTAGGCTAGGCTAAAAAAGTTAGCCTAATCGGTACGAGAGTCAGATTAATAATGAATTGGAATAGGCTAGGCGAAAAAACGGAAGTTAGCCGATTCGGTACCAGATCCAGTAATACAGACCTCCCTCAGATAGCGCGGTTTTGGTCTAACGCGGGTACCCCTAGTCTTCAGCACCAAGAATTAATCCCATAAGTTCGTTGGTTTGTGTAGCGCGGTTTGCGTAGCGCGGACCAGTACGATATATCCGCGCTACCCGAGGGAATACTGTATATGAAATTACAGGGAGTCACCAGTTACTGTACCCTTGAGGAGGGTAAGCAACAAGTGACCGAAGCGTCAGGAAGACGGAGCACTGGGACCGTAATATCAATACAGGGGCAGAGTATGCCAGATTGAGGAGGCCGCAGAGTCGCAGTCTAAACCAAAACGCCCCCCATCAAGGCTAGGCTAAAAACGGAAGTTAGCCTAATCGGTTCTGGAGCCAGTAATATATGAAATTACAAGGCGCCACCAGTTACTGTACCCTTGATGAGGGATATAATCAAGACCGTAGAAGGGGCAGTAGACAGAACAAAAACTGTCAGACAAAAACTCATCAGAACGGGCTACGTTCGCGGTTTTGTGGGACTGTATCCATGGAGACAGAGCACTGGGTCCGTCAATCAAAAAGTGAGCATTGTATGCCAGATTGAGGTTGCCACAGTGTTGAAATCCAAATGCCCCCCCCCTAGGCTAGGCCAAAACTCTGAAGTTAGCCTATTCGGTACTTGAGGCAGTAATACATGAAATTACCTGGCGCACTAGTTCCTGCACTCTTGAAGAGAGGCAGCAACAAGTAAAAAGACCACCAAAGGATCGCCCTACAAGGGTCAGCCCCCATTCCAACCAACTAGAAGGGCACAAGTAAGCCTAGGCCTAATTTCACGAAAAGAAAAGCAAAAATAAAGGCAGTGACAAAAAACTATTTATTAGTGGCCCCTCCATCATTGACGAACATGCCTATTACATAAGGCATCCTCTTCAAACACTAATCCGCCGTAGTTTGAATCTACCGCGCAGAGCATTTAAAAACTGAGGAGCCTTCATCATGAGCGCACGCGACCTCACTCATGGCTTCAGTCATTATGAATTGGGTTCTCACTACGAAAAAACTTCGTAAAAAATAAAAAGAAAAAGAAAATAAGAATAACTATCCAATAAGCTTTCCATCATATCGTGGATGTACTTGTGTGGATTTCTGACCAGACGCTGATTCAGCGTCATTCCTCCTCCTTCTCTGCTCTGCGCTCAGCCTGCCCGGACCTGTCTCCCCACGCTCCGCGGGTTCCGCATTTGTTGCGTCCCTAGTGAGTTTTTTCTCATTGGTTTACTCCGGGATGTATCGAGTAAGGTTAGGATATGCGTAGCAGGAGTGTCCTGGGCTGGTTGCCCGCAGTGCAGTGTATTTTGGGTCGTATGTTTGGGGCATCTATTTCGGATGTACCCTCGTGGTCCTGTTGTGGACAGGTGAATTTTTTCACAGTTAAGCTAGCTTTGTGATGCAGGCGGCTTTCATTACGCGTTATTGCTTCCTTTTATCTTTCTGATGAGGTAGCGTATTTTTGCTGTCGTTCCCAGCGTATTTTTCTTCACTTAGTGAAGTTTTTTCTGGGTCCCGAGTCAGTTCTTCCCTTTGCCGGAAGTGTTTGCTACAGTGGTGTGTTGGCGGTGGTTCCTGTTGTGATATAATTCAGTGCTTTTTGTTAATTTTCCGACATGTTACTGTTATCCGTCTGCTAGGCCTAGCCAGCCTCTCGTAGCTTTATCACATATACAAGTGTTATTGATTTATTTTCTAAATATGTACTACTGTGTCATGTGTATCCTGGTTTAGTTGTGTATTGGCTAATTCCACGGACTATTTATGTGTCCTGGGTTAGTTGTGTTTTGGCTAATTCCACGGACTATGTTGGGCCCGGCGTTAGTTGTGTTTTAGCTACGCCTCGGTCCGGTGTTGCGTTCAGATGGTATCTGGACGGGGTGGGTTTTTTTCCGGCGGGTTTTTCTCGGTTTCACCTTGATAACCCCGGCTGGTTGCCTAGTTTTGGCCACGCGTGGTTTAAAACAGGCTTGCTTCCCCGGCGAGTGGGTGTCTGTGGCTCCCCAGGTCTGCGTCTCTGGGGTGCCTGTTTCATCCCGGCGGATTGGCTGTACCCATCTAACAGTGTTCATACGGACACGTGTTGTTTGTAGTTTTTTCGGTTTTGCAAAGCCAATATAAAACTATGCTGTAGTTGTATTTCCTCCCCGGCGATCTGTTTCAAAGAAGTGGGGATAGGAACAATTGGGGTTAACTTTTAAACTTTAATTCACCCGGTGGGTGCAACCTGGAAGGTTGGGATGACCGAATTTGCAAAATTCAGTTTAGTTGACCAGTCAATTGAGGGATGCTTTGTGTATCGCCTCCTTCAACATACGGCGCTTTAGGGCACATTTGGGGTTAACGTTTTTTAAACTATTATTCACACCCGGCGGGTGTTTCTTGCACGGATGAGAATAACGAATTTACAATTCAGTTAGTTAACCAGACATTTGAGGGATACGTTTTGTATCGCCGCCTTCAACATACGGCGATCTAAAAGATACTTCGGCAGAAGTTAGATCTCGTATATTTGTCAGGCTTCCCAGTTTTTTATCTACGAGATAATTCGGGGGCCGGCGTCTTTTTTTTTTTTTTTTTCCAATATTTAATATGGAAACAAACACCACCGGAAAGACTTAATCACTTATAAACGCCATGATGGTCTTTATATATTATGTCAGAGGGTATTCATAAATCTTTTGGACAAATTAAGATATTCTGAAATCTTTTACTTAGGAAACCCCACCGCGTGGCGAGCTGTGGTCGTTGAGTATTACGTCTCGTTACCCGGCGGGTTATTTAACACCTGTGTGCGAACATGAGTGGGTTAACCTTATGAGCATTAATTCCTGGAAATTTTAAATTTTCCAGAGCTGGGTCCCGGCGGGTCTATGCAGAACCTGGAGTAGTTTCCCTCCAGTCTCTGTCATGGCTACCTTTGCCCCGGTTTTTGCTGTATGCATTACGCCCTCCTGTTCAGGTATCCCTATTTTTGTGCACACACTTTGTATAAAATGTGTTAAAATGTCTCGTTTGGTGGGGGTTACCTTTCCGGCGTTTTTCTCGTTGCTCCGAGAACACCGTTTTGGTTTACCGAGTTTTAGTCAGGATGGCTAAAATAGGTAAGTTACCCCGACGAGTTTGGTCGCTTGAGGGCTCATCAGAAACTGCGTTTTTCTGTGGTCGAGCCTGGGATCAGGCTTCCTGTGTTATTCATTGCTTTATGCATTACGCCCTCCTGTTATGTCTCGTTTGGTGTGGGTTACTTTTCCGGCGTTTTTTTCTCGTTGCTCCGAGAACACCGTTTTTGGTTACCAAGTTTTAGTCAGGATGGCTAAAATAGGTAAGTTACCCCGACGAGTTTGGTTGCTTAAGGGCTCATCAGAAACTGCGTTTTCTGTGGTCAAGCCTGGGATCAGGCTTCCTGTGTTATTCCCGGTGAGGGGGGCTCCACACAGTTATTTATTGGGGTTAACTTTTAAACTTTAATTCACCCGGTGGGTGCAACCTGGAAGGTTGGGATGACCGAATTTGCAAAATTCAGTTTAGTTGACCAGTCAATTGAGGGATGCTTTGTGTATCGCCTCCTTCAACATACGGCGCTTTAGGGCACATTTGGGGTTAACGTTTTTTAAACTATTATTCACACCCGGCGGGTGTTTTCTTGCACGGATGAGAATAACGAATTTACAATTCAGTTAGTTAACCAGACATTTGAGGGATACGTTTTGTATCGCCGCCTTCAACATACGGCGATCTAAAAGATACTTCGGCAGAAGTTAGATCTCGTATATTTGTCAGGCTTCCCAGTTTTTTATCTACGAGATAATTCGGGGGCCGGCGTCTTTTTTAGGGGGTTTTTTTTCCAATATTTAATATGGAAACAAACACCACCGGAAAGACTTAATCACTTATAAACGCCATGATGGTCTTTATATATTATGTCAGAGGGTATTCATAAATCTTTTGGACAAATTAAGATATTCTGAAATCTTTTACTTAGGAAACCCCACCGCGTGGCGAGCTGTGGTCGTTGAGTATTACGTCTCGTTACCCGGCGGGTTATTTAACACCTGTGTGCGAACATGAGTGGGTTAACCTTATGAGCATTAATTCCTGGAAATTTTAAATTTTCCAGAGCTGGGTCCCGGCGGGTCTATGCAGAACCTGGAGTAGTTTCCCTCCAGTCTCTGTCATGGCTACCTTTGCCCCGGTTTTTGCTGTATGCATTACGCCCTCCTGTTCAGGTATCCCTATTTTTGCGCACACACTTTGTATAAAATGTGTTAAAATGTCTCGTTTGGTGGGGGTTACCTTTCCGGCGTTTTTCTCGTTGCTCCGAGAACACCGTTTTGGTTTACCGAGTTTTAGTCAGGATGGCTAAAATAGGTAAGTTACCCCGACGAGTTTGGTCGCTTGAGGGCTCATCAGAAACTGCGTTTTTCTGTGGTCGAGCCTGGGATCAGGCTTCCTGTGTTATTCATTGCTTTATGCATTACGCCCTCCTGTTATGTCTCGTTTGGTGTGGGTTACCTTTCCGGCGTTTTTTCTCGTTGCTCCGAGAACACCGTTTTTGGTTACCGAGTTTTAGTCAGGATGGCTAAAATAGGTAAGTTACCCCGACGAGTTTGGTCGCTTGAGGGCTCATCAGAAACTGCGTTTTCTGTGGTCAAGCCTGGGATCAGGCTTCCTGTGTTATTCCCGGTGAGGGGGGCTCCACACAGTTATTTTGTTTGGTCTTTCCCTCCCGGCGACCTTTTTTACAAAGAGGTCTGGGGCAGGTATAAGTGGTTTGACATTGCATATAAAACCCGGCGGTTGTACCTTCGGGTGGTTATATTAACGAATTTGCGATTCGCGATAATTTGCCAAACAATTGATTGATACAATAGGGTATCACGGCCGTCAAGACGGCGATCTATGAGGGCTTCTGGCAGAAGCCGGATTAGAGATTAAGATAGGCTTAGACTTTTTATGGGATAAAAAGATGCCTGAATCTTACTAGTGTTTCAAGTGTAAAGGGATACTTGAAGGACTTCATCTTTAATAAAGATATGTTTCATCTTTATGAGGATTCAGAAGTTATGCTTAATTCTTTCGAACAGGTAAAAGATATGCTGAAATCCTTAATAAACAATTGGAACAATGTTGTTTGTTTGTTTAGTCTTTCTCTCCCGGCGACCTTTTTACAAAAAAAGGTCTGGGGCAGGTACAATTGGTTTGACATTGCATATAAAACCCGGCGGTTATACCTTCGGGTGGTTATATTAACTGATTAGCAATTCGCGATCATTTGCCAAACAATTGATTGATACAATAGGGTATCACGGCCTTCAAGACGGCGATCTATGAGGGCTTCTGGGAGAAGCCGGATTAGAGATTAGGATAGGCTTAGACTTTTTATGGGATAAAAAGATGCCAGAATCTTACTAATGTTTCAAGTGTAAAGGATACTTGAAAGACTTCATCTTTAATAAAGATATACTTCATCTTTATGAGGATTCAAAAGATATGCTTAAAAATCTTCTGGACAGGTAAATATATCCTGAAATCTTTAATATGAAACTAAAGGAAAACGAAAAGTAGTGGTGGAGTGCTACGGTTCGTTGACCGGCGGTCTTGTGACACATATTTTGTACCATTTTTTGGGTGTAACCCTATGAGCATTAATCCCCGGAAAATTCTCTTTCCAGGGCGGAGTACCGGTGTTGCACCAGGTGACCAGGTAGTTCCCGGGGGCGGGGTAGTTTTCCCCCAGTCTCTGCCATGTCGGCACTTGAACCTCTCATTGCTGTATGTTCAACGCCGTTAAGATCAGGTATCCCTATATATTATTTTCATTTGTTAATGAAATAATTTAATCACTGAATAATAATAACCATATATATTTTCTATGATTATATTAGGATAATATTGTGTTTATTTATAGTAATTTATTTTAATACAATTAAATATAAATTAAATTAATTAGTATACTTTATGATTTTGCTCACCAGCTCTGCTTTCAATGTGTTAATGAGCTATGGGAGCTTTTAATTATCATAAACCTTTACAGGGCTCTCTTTTAGAGAGTATACCGAGCTCGCAAGCGAGGGACAGCCACAGCCAAGGTGTATGGCGATACTCACAGTCCTGGCAGGACAGAACACATCCCTTTGTGACTCAACTAGTGCTGACGTCCACGGGATGCCGATGTACCATCTTCTACCCCAGTTTTAACATGGCAACATGTGGAGGTCCCGGCTTCGGCGGGATCTTCCCATGATAAGCCAGACTTAACGGATGAAGAACAACGATCTCTGGTCTCAGAGATGGAGGTTGAAGAGTCCAGTCACCTTTTAGGCGACTCTCAGGGTACTGTCGAATCTCCACGGAGTTCGTCATCGGCTAGGTATGTACCGGCGGAAGAGATTGATGGACTACTATTGAATGCACTTAATAGGTTCTTGGGCCCTACGCCGGAAACTCCTCCTGATACGGGAGATCCCGCGATGTCGACGAATGTGCGACCTCTGGCTACATCCTTTGCTTTAGCGAAAATACCTAGCCATCCGCTTGCGTCAGGCCCAATTTCCAATGTGCCAGGCACAACAGCTCTCACTACTTCCACTGAATGCAGTTCACTGTATTCAGAAACAAGGGTCAACGAGGTCAAGGAAGTTGCTACTCGTGTCGGAAGAGATTTTTGTTCTAGCCAGCAGTCTAGATATTTATCTTCACGCATCTTATCTCCCAGGCGTAGCGAACGTCTGGGCAGACGCTCTGTCCCGGAGACAGAGCACGACAGTAGAATGGGAGCTCAAGCAACCCATTTTCGACCTAATGATTGCGGAGCTCTCCCATCCACAAGTGGATCTTTTTGCGTCCGAGGAGACTCACAAGCTCCCTCTATACCTCACCCGCCGGGCAATAACGCCGGCAGGGGGGCCAGACGCCCTAGTGACAGACTGGAACAGATGGAGCTCCATCTATCTGTTTCCGCCGCCAGATGCGTCACTAATGTGCCACGTAGTGAACAAACTACGAGTTTATCGAGGCTTAGTCTCGCTAATCGCGCCCCTGTGGCCGGCGCAGGTGTGGTACCAGCAATTAATAATGTGGTGCCCGGACCCGGTATCGCTCCCGGTCGGGTACTTCCACTTAGACACGATTGGCAACCTAGCGACCTCGCTGACTTTTGCATTATGGACATTCAGGAGGCCAAGTGGCTAGCACCATACGGTAGGGATGTGACCAATAAATTGCTCAATCAATATACTCAGTCTACTAAGCGACAATATCAATCACATTGGAAAGCTTTTACTTCTTGGATTGTTAGAACGGAACAAACTGTACCCTCAGTGGCATTGGTTTTTAATTACTTGAACTATCTGTTTGAGCAGAAACGTTTATCTGTGGTTACTTTGAAGAATCACTTAACTGCGATTAGAGTGCCCTTTTTCGACCTTACAGGTCTATCCATACCGGTGGCGGAGGAAACAGGATTTATGAGAGCGTGTTTTAAACTCCGCCCACCTCCCCGTCAGCTCATGCCTACTTGGTCTCTGGACAAAGCTTTGTCTTTACTTCATTCTCGTCTGTATCAAAATACTGCAGACTTTGCTTTAATCTTAAAGAAGGCAGTTTTCCTTTTGGCTTTGGCCACCGGAAACAGAGTGTCTGAGCTGGCGGCGATGAGCAACACACCTAATTGTCTTAGGTTTGGTAGACTTAATGATTCAATTTCCATTGCACCCTCCCCGGCGTTTGTAGCCAAGAATGAGCATAGTGCACACGTGTTTACTGAGTTCACGGTGCCGGCATTAAAAAGGGGAAAAGTGCATCATAATTTATGTCCAGTGCAAGCTCTAACCAAATATTTGAGAATAGCTCCTCAAAACCCCCAAGGTGCTTTATGGGTAGCGAGTACGGGTAAACGCTTACTTAAACGGCGATTAGCCTCTCTTCTGGTAGAAGTCATTAAAGAGAGTAATCCCGGCGTTGTGGGTAGGGCCCACGATTTACGCAAGTGGGCGGCCTCTTTACGTTTCCTGAAAAACTTTTCAGTTGAAGATATTGCGTCCACACAGTTGTGGGCGTCTAATCATACGTTTCTCTCTAGATACTTGTCAGTTGCTCTAGACAAACCTTCCTTACCATGTATAGCTTTAAGGCAGAGGGTCTAGGTGGCCCTGCAGTCACTTATGTTTACTTTCACGGAAGGGGGGGGGGTGCAGTCAGTTGACATAGGACACCCTAGACCCCGCCGGAGTATGAGAGCTGTGATACAATTTAAGGTTAAAATGTGATATGAAAATTTCTCTGCGAGAAATTGTGCTAGTACAAGGTTTAGTACAAAACAACGGTGTTGTTATAGTAGTTTTAGCTGCGAAAGCAATGTAATATTAGTTCAATGGAGTTCATTTGCAATTGATCTCCACATGTATTTTGGGGTTTATGATGTGCACATATAAACTTATAACTTATTATTTTTGTCACCACTCGTTGAGTGGGGTGCCTTTTGTAACTACAGATCTGTGTTCAGAATCTTCAGGGTTACCCATTTTTGTCAGGCAGGCTTCTTTGAAGCACGCACCTGCCTGAACCCCTTTTTCTTGTATATTTCCGGCCTACGCCGTATTAAATACATTTTTCAAAAGTAAGAATACTATGTGGTTGTTTTTATTATCTGCTTTTCTAGAGTTATGATATGATTACGAATGTCCCCCTCCAGTCTTAGATATCAGGCATGTTCGTCAATGATGGAGGGGCCACTAATAAATTATAGGTTTGACTCCTGTAAGGAGATAAAGAAAACCTAATATTTAGTAGTGGCCCCGTAATCATTGACGACTGGGGCCCTCCCGACCGTCCCCTTCCCATTCGTTGATGTATTAAGGATTTTGGTTTACTTGATATGTCAGTGAAGGAGGAATGACGCCTGAATCAGCGTCTGGTCAGAAATCCACACAAGTACATCCACGATATGATGGAAAGCTTATTGGATAGTTATTCTTATTTTCTTTTTGTTTTTATTTTTTACGAAGTTTTTTCGTAGTGAGAACCCAATTCATAATGACTGAAGCCATGAGTGAGGTCGCGTGCACTCATGATGAAGGCTCCTCAGTTTTTAAATGCTCTGCGCGGTAGATTCAAACTACGGCGGATTAGTGTTTGAAGAGGATGCCTTATGTAATAGGCATGTTCGTCAATGATTACGGGGCCACTACTAAATATTAGGTTTTCTTTATCTCCTTACAGGAGTCAAACCTATAATAATGACAAGAAGCTTACTAAAGACAAAACTAAAGCCACCGCAAGTGAAATGAATACAAAAGGGAAAGCCTAAATGAACGAGGGTTGCCCAAGAGGCGACGCATGCGCAGATGGCAAAAAATGAAGTAACCTCCAGTTTCGACGCTACACTCCAAGAAAAACACATTTGAGCCCATTTTTCAGTGTGCCTACAGCACGTATCATCTGTCTAGAATAACAGGTACCTTAAATAAGGCCCACAACTCCCCCAAAGGGGAGGTGACAGGAGTTGTAGGCACAAAAACAGAGCACCAGATAAAGTGTGTGCGTCATAGAGTGTAGCGCGAAAAGGAATGATCTAATGAACCCGGTCGGGTTATTTTTTTTTTTTTTTTTTTTTTTCTATGTGATTGAGGGAGGCAAAAGGCATAACTGCCTATAGCGAGTGCCTCCCCCATAGTTGAAAGAGTGACAGGGCCAAAATCAAGGGACGTTCGAGCCAAAATGCCTGGACACACGAGTTTGAAGCAATTTAAGTCATAGGAAGAAGGAAAGACTGATATGCGGTGGACCCGTGACAACGGCTTAAGGAGCCAGATGGGATGGACAATGTTCTACAATTTTCTCTTTTCTTTCTCATCAATATTTTCATTTCCTTTAAAATAGTAGCCTCAAGAGTGTGTACAACGTACCTAGTAGAGAGAGTAAGGTGCTACTCTAGATGTTATCGATTTAATCGCGCTAGTGATTACGATAATTGCCCGCTCCAGAGCGGACGGAATTATACGATAAGTATATAGCTCTACGTTGGAGACGTAGAGGCTACTACTAAATAAGTAGCTTATGCTGGGGATACATTCTTCGCTCGGGATGACCTTTACATCTCGAACTAGTTTCCAGTCTTTCCTGTTAATTAACCAAGAAGTAATCTATCTGGCTACCGGAGACCCCAGAGTTATATGTGATCAGGTGGCTCTGTCTTTTCTTGAACTTTGTGTTACACACAACCATTATGAGTGCAACGCAGGACTCCAATATATATTCGCCTTCCAGATTTCTCCTTCCGTAACCATTTCCTCCATGTACCCCCTCGTATCCATCTGCAGATGCTCCCACGTGACCATTGAGGTCCCCCCCCACGATTGTTATTTCATTCTCCGAGAGGCCTGAAATGACACTGACGGTGTCATTCCAGAAGTCCTCTTTTATCTCTTTCTGTAGACCAGCCTGTGGGGCATATGCAGATATCACATTCAGAATTCTTTCACCAACTTTCAACTTCAGAACAATTAGCCTTTCGCTAACTCTCGTAATCTGAAGCACACTTTCCGCCAGCTCTTCAGCCACCAGAACACCCACTCCTCCTTTCGCTTTATCAGTCTCCACTCCCATCCAGTATATCCTATATCTTTTCTTTTTTCCGACAATCCACTGTACCCCATGCCTCTTCCAGAGTGTTTCCTGGGTACAGCAGACGTCCACTCGCCTCCTCTCACACATCTCAGCCACTTCATTTGCCCGCAGATTCAAACTACCAACATTCACACTAGCAAGTCTGAGATTGTGGGGGCATTTGTCCTTGTCCTGTGCGGTTTTGATTCATCGGACTTACATTTCTTTTTAGATTGTTTTGTCATAGTCAAAGGGCATAACATGTAGACAGGGCTCCAACAATATTAATAAACAAAGAAATAGGCTATGTGGCCGATTCCTTGATACAGATACATGGCACAGGGTACATCAAAAGTAGAATAACCACTTGTAGAGCGGAATTCTAGAAAAGATGAAGGAGCCGAGGACACCAGGAGACCCTCGCCTGTGTGGCGAAAAAACGTGTGTAAACACGAATGTCGAGTCAACTTGTCCAGGCCTAGCCTCCCTGTGAGCGGGGCCCTTACAGTTTCCAAACATCCCCCCCTATGCTCAAGTAAACACAGGCAGGGGAAGAACAGAAACAGTTAAAATGTAAGAAAAGCGAGAATTTTAACAAGAGCGACGAGACCGAGACCTCCAAGTTAGTTGAGACAAGAGGAGAAGAAGGAAAGGTCCTGTATGGACCATCCCAACTGCGGTCAGCTCAAGGCAAAAAAACGATTAGCTTAGTTACACAAAACATAAAGGCGAGAATTTTAATAAGAGCGTATAAGACCATAACCACCAAGTCAGTAGAGACAAGAGGAAAATAGAAAGAAAGGACTTGTGTGGCCCATTCTGACTTGGTCCGCTCAAGGTAAAAAACAGGCCTAGCTTAGTTACACAAAACACAGAAAAAGATAAAACACTAGGGCAGCGTCAATCCCTGGGTGAAAGAACCTAGTAACAAAGCTAAACACTGCCCGAGAACCCCACAATTACGTTAAAGGAATAAAATAAAAGTTAGGTTAGCCTAGGGGGCGACTGACACTGTTACCAGAATCACGTATCCTCGAGTCAAGTAGGCCCGGGGAAATTAAAAGGAACTGACAAAAGTGTGAACCCGGCGAGGAATAACAAGACCACCAACTATGGACATGTTGAAAAACAACTCAGAAGGGCTTATAGGTCAAGTGGAGACCAAAGCAGCACATTTGAAAGAGAGTAAAGGCTGTATGCCCTATGCTCTTACAAAAGCAGAATCCGGAGAAACTTCATGCTCAAGTCTTGTAAAACTTCGACACGTAGTCATACAAAATAAAATACAACAAAAAACACGAAAAAGGGGAAAAGAAACACAATGCATCACGCCGGAAGCATACATCCCCCCCAAGTTACGTTAAGGGTTATGAAAGTAAACACGAACCCGAAAAGTGAGGGTAGAATAGCGCCTCAACGACCGCTACGCGGCGCCGAGGACCAACCACCCCCGAAGTAAACAATATAATTCAACACGTCTCCAGCACTAAGCGCACACCAAAAACACGCTATAAATACGAAAAAGTGCTGCCTACATCACTGAAATGTCCTTCTAAAACCTCAACAGCCTGAAAAACCTCACACTCACTTAGTTGAAGCGAAGGGGCAGGCAAAAACAGGCACTCGCGGAACATAGAAAAAGGCGTGTGTCATCGACGGTGTGCGCGAAGAGACTGATACTGTTACATGTACTGGTGCAGGCTCATAGAAAATGGAGCATGGCTAAGAGGAGAGGAGCTAAATTAAATGGGTAACTATAACTTCTTTCTCTCCTTCGCTTTCTCTTCCTTCTTTAGTAGTCTCGGAGTGTGTACAACGTGCCTAGTAGTGAATTGAGGTGCAACTCTAGAGATTATTAGTACTTCGTGTGAGTACCGATAAATCGGCCCGCTGTGGTAGCGGCTGAGATCTTAAGCCCTACGTTGGAAACGTAGAGACTGCTACTAAATTCTTGGGTTTGATGGGTATTACGTAAGTTTAGGATTACAGACACATGGTGCATTTGGATTGTAAATTTGTTTTCCCTCATTGTAAAAAAAAACCCTATGCAGTACAGTATGTAATATGAAATTACCGGCTATGTGCCTGAGTACATACATACTGTACATACATACATACATATAATACCAACCTGTAGAGCTTCCTCTTCCTCCTCTTCCTCCTCATCTGGTTTGTCCTTCTTATGGTTTGCCTTGGTCTTGTCCAGGCCTGTACTGGTGGTGGTGGCTGGGGTGAGACTGGAGGCTTGGTGGTTTGTAGGGTTGAGTCGGGTGGCATCACAGCTTTTCACTTTCACAGATTTTCCGCCTTTCTTGCCGCCTTTACTTTTCTTGGCGTCCTTTTGTGTACCTGCTGACTGCACATAGACAAATATTTCACAGATAAGTATAATAAAGTGAAAAACTAAAAGACTACAATTTGGCATGTATTCTAAAAAAAATACGATATTGTAAGTATATTCTGGCTGACAATAGACAAGTTAGGACCTCAAAAAGGATAAAAGTTACCTATACAGTGTTAACCCTTTCAAGATCCGATTACGCTTTCTTTGATGTTTTCTTGTTTTCTTAGCAGATTATATTCAGATTAGGAAGTGTATATGGAAGTCAGAGTGTTAATTGAGATAGTCTTTACTCTTATAATTTCTACAGATCATTCCTAAATTGTATAAAATTGTCTAATGAAAGCCAGATTAAACTATCAAAATGCGTCATAATCTTCAAGGATTAACTCTGGACTCGCAAACATGTTTCCTTAATAGAATATACAGTATAGCAATACAGTAATCATTATAGGTTTGACTCCTGTAAGGAGATAAAGAAAACCTAATATTTAGTAGTGGCCCCGTAATCATTGACGAACATGCCTATGGGCACCCTCTTCAAACACTCATCCGCCGTAGTTTTGAATCTACCGCGCAGAGCATCTAAAATATGAGGAGCCTTCATCATGAGCACACGCGACCTCACTCATGGCTTCAGTCATTATGAATTGGGTTCTGACTACGAAAAAACTTCGTAAAAAATAAAAACAAAAAGAAAATAAGAATAACTATTCAATAAGCTTTCCATAATATCGTGGATGTACTTGTGTGGATCTTTGACCAGACGCTGACTCAGGCGTCATTCTTCCTTCACTGACATATCAAGTAACCAAAATCCTTAATACATCAACGAATGGGAAGGGGATGGTCGGGAGGGCCCCAGTCGTCAATGATTACGGGGCCACTACTAAATATTAGGTTTTCTTTATCTCTTTACAGGAGTCAAACCTATAATTTATTAGTGGCCCCTCCATCATTGACGAACATGCCTAATTTCTAAGACTGGAGGGGGACATTCGTAATCATATCATAACTCTAGCAAAAGCAGATAATCAAACAACCACATAGTATTCTTACTTTGAAAAATATATATTTAATGGCGCAGCACATATATACAAAAAGGGGGTCAAGCAGGGGCGTGCTTCAAAGAAGCCTGCTTGATACAAAAGGTTAACTCTTGAGACTCTGTGAACAGATCTGTAAGTTAAAAAGGCACCCCACTCAACATAAGTGGTGAAAAATAAAAACTTATAAGTTTACATATAACCCCATAATACTCGTGGAAATATTTTGTAAAAATATATCCAATGCTTAAAACTAAATTGCTTTTACAGCCAAAACTAATATAACAACACTGTTGTTTGTACCAACATTGTACTGTACTAGCACAATTTCCCGCCCTGAATAGAACAGAGAAATTTTCATATCACATTACTCATACTCGTATCACAGCTCTTTATACTCCGGCGGGGTCTAAGGTGTCCTATGTTACACTGACTGCACCCCCCCCCCCCCCCTTCCTTGAAATTAAAACAAAAAGTGACTTAAGGGCCACCTAGACCCTCTGCCTTAAAGCTATACATGGCAATGAAGGTTTGTCTAGAGCTACTGACAGGTACCGAGTCAAAAACGTATGATTAGAGACCCACAAATGCGTGGACATAATATCTTCCACAGAAAAATTCTTAAGGAAACGCAAAGAGGCTGCCCATTTGCGTAAATCGTGGGCCCTACCCCCAACGCCGGGATTACTCTCTTTAATGACCTCGACCAAAAGAGAAGCCAATCTACGCTTCAGTAAGCGCTTACCCGTACTTGCCACCCATAAAGAACCCTGGGGGTTTAGAGGAGCTACCCTCAAATATTTGGTTAGAGCTTGCACTGGACATAAATTATGGTGCACCTTTCCCCTTTTCAACGCCGGCACAGTGAACTCAGAAAACATGTGTGCACTGTGCTCATTCTTGGCTACAAACCCTGGGGAAGGTGCAATGTGAATACAATCATTAAGCCTACCAAACCTGAGGCAATTAGGTGTGTTGCTCGTCGCCGCCAGCTCTGACACTCTGTTCCCGGTGGCCAAAGCCAAAAGGAATACCGCCTTTTTTAAGAGTAATGTAAAATCTGCAGTATTTTGGTACAGACGGGAGTGAAGTAATGACAATGCTTTGTCCAGAGACCAAGTAGGCATGAGCTGACGGGGAGGTGGACGGAGTTTAAAACATGCCCTCATAAAACCTGTTTCCTCCGCAACAGGTATTGAGAGACCGGTAAGGTCCCAAAATGGTATCCTAATCGCTGTTAAGTGATTTTTTAACGTTACCACAGATAAACGTTTCTGCTCAAACAGATAATTTAAATAATTAAAAACTAACGCCACCGAGGGCACCGTTTGTTCTGTTCTAAGGATCCAAGAAGTAAAGGCTTGCCAATGCGATTGGTACTGTCGTTTTGTAGACTGAGTATATTGATTCAATAATTTATTGGTCACTTCTCTACCATACGGTGCTAGCCACTTGGCCTCCTGAATGTCCATAATGCAAAAGTCAGCGAGGTCGCTAGGTTGCCAATCGTGTCTAAGCGGAAAAACCCGACCGGGAGCGACACTGGGTCCGGGCACCACGTTTTCAATTGCTGGTACCACAACTGCGCCGGCCACAGGGGCGCGATTATCGAGACTAAGCCCCGATAATCCAGTAGTTTGTTTACTACATGGCACATTAGAGACGTGTCTGGCGGCGGAAACAGATAGATGGAACTCCACCTGTTCCAGTCTGTCGCCAGTGCGTCTGGCCCCCCTGCCGGCGTTATCGTCCGGCGGGTGAGGTATAGTGGGAGTTTGTGAGTCTCCTTGGACGCGAACAGATCCACTTGTGGATGGTAAAGCTCTGCAATCATTTGGTTGAAAATGGGTTGCTTGAGCGCCCATTCTACTGTTGTGCTCTGTCTCCGAGACAGAGCGTCTGCCCAGACGTTTGCTACGCCTGGGAGATAAGATGCATGAAGATGAATGTCCAGCCTGTTGGCTAGAGTAAAAATATCTTCTGACACGTTTAGCAACTTTCGAGATCTCGTTGACCCTTGTTTCTGAATACAGTGAACCGCATTCAGATTGTCCATTCTGAAGGCCACCGCCTTGCCCCGTAAAGTAGAGCCGTGAGCCTGAAGGAAATATAAGGGGACTAGTAATTCCTTGACATTGATGTGGGAGATTTCTAAATGGGACCAAAGCCCTTGGCCCTGGTGCCCTTGGTTTGACTGAAAACCCCAACCTATCATTCCTGACGCATCCGTGTCTACCCATACCGTCGGCGGAGGAGAGGTCCATGACATGACCGAGTGCAACATTTCCCTCTTCGCCCAGACTGCTAGTAAGTTGTGGATTAATTTTGGTATGGGCCATAATTTTTTCGCCGGCAATAGCGGAAAATATCTGTTGCCCTCCAATATTAAACGCTTTACTTTCAACCGGCCCAACATTACAGTTAGTTGAATCCAGTTGAGAGAGCCGACCAGACTCCCAGATTCTGCGTGTCGTAGTCAGACTGTGAAGGAACCTGAACAGTTTCCTGCGAAATCTGTTTCGATTGTCCACACTCTGACTCAGAGTGAGAGCAGCTGTGTCCCAAACCAGCCCTATCCACTGAACTACTCGTGAGGGAACAAGGTTTGACTTTACCAGATTTACCTTGAACCCTAGAGTTTTGACATGTTTTAATGTTATGTTGACATGATTTATGCATACTTGCTCTGTCTCTGCCACCACCAGTCAGTCGTCTAGGTACCATAAAATCCTGATCCCTTGTTGTAACAATGGCATCAGTGCTTGCCGGACTAATTTCGTGAATAATCGAGGTGCCAGGTTCAAACCGAATGGCATCCTCTGAAAAACATAAGTTTGATCCCTGATCTGTAAGGCCAGAAATCTTTGAAATCTTTTGTTTACCGAGACGTGCCAATAAGCGTCTGTCAGGTCTAAGGAACACATCCAACCTCCCGGCGGAAGTGTTAGCCTGATTTGGTGCACTGTTAACATCCTGAATGACTCGTTGTGAATGTGAAGGTTCAGATACGACAGGTCTACGACGGGTCTCATCTGAACACTGTCCCTTTTGGGAACCAAAAATAGCTTGGATGTGAAGGCTGGGTAATTTTGAGGGACCGGGATGATGACATTCTTGGCCATCATTTCCGTGACCAGTGACTCCACCTCTAAAGAAACTAGATTCGCCGTTGTCGGCTGACATAAACGAGGTCGCCGGAGCCACTGCCAAGTGATGCCTTTGCGTGCCACCATCCTTGCCCAAGTGTTTAACGGCCATGCTTGGTGACACGTTCGGAACGACCCAGTTAGCAGACAAGGGTTCGCCGGCTGTACTACTCTCGGATCCACTCGCCTTAAGACCGGCCCCGGGAATGAGAGAGACATTAGTTTTTTGATGGTGGTGGAGGTGGTGGTGGTGGACGCTTCGCCGGCTGGCTGGCATTGGCAGAAGACGTGCCCTGACCTGGTTTATTATAGCCTCTTCCTTTCTGACCTGTAAATATACCCTGTTTGTACCTGTACTGACCTTGAGTGGAGGAGGACTTAGGTAGATGAAAGGGCTTAGATCCCCCCGGCTGTGCTTTTGCGACTGGCTTGGGTTTGGGGAAGTTAAAGGCAGGTTTCTTAGAAGGGGCGGGACTATGTTTAAAGGCCTGAGCCATATTAAAAACGGTTCTCCACACCTCAGGGGACATTAAAGAGGGAGTGAGCACTGGTGACATGACCACCTGATTTGCAATACGATCAGGAAGCCTCCGCACTAAGGACATCCTGAGATCTTGTCGTGCTCGCACCGCCTCAAGCAAGGCTGTGCGTATGTCACCCAATGACTGAATTGACGACTGAAGGAGCAGTCGCCGAGACAGTTCAACCGATCTTCTAGCATCCGCGTCTGCGATTGCCTGAGTGGACCGGAGCATCGATTTAGCCACCTGTTGCGTCACAATGTACTGTGAGAACAGTCGAAATGCTTTCCCCCGTAGCCTAAATTCTCGGTCTAGGTGAGTAGGGGTAGGGGTAGTGAAAGGATCCTTGAGTTCACATAAATTGATTTTGGGGGCAGCTAAGAAATCAAACAAAGCCGAAGGGACTCCGCCGGCAGAACACACTGGCATTGAAAACCAAGAATGACTATCCTGAGGGATCTGGTGGGAAGTTTTTGAGGTGAAGGTGGTCGCAAAGTTCTGAGCCTCCGTCTCCCAATCCACCCAAGGTCCCGGACCCAACTGCCCCACCTTCAACACTGGATTAGCGGCTGAGTCTGTGACAGTTTGCAAATCAAGTTCTGGTGTGAGGGTTGATAGTGTTTTTATGTCATTAAAACCATCGTGCTTGGACCAGTCAGAAAACAGTTTCGAAGCTGAGGCAGGGGGCAGGGCAGGTTTAGCAGTATAAACAAAATAGTCCTGGTGATAATAATTAGGAATGGCCTTAACATTAACATCTAGTACATTCCCCAAAGTATCCAAGGCCCTTAATTTTTTAGATTTATTGCCTTGTATTACCCACTCACGTGGTACCGGAAGTTCCCCAGACAAGGTAGGTTGAGCGACCTCTGGATTAGCGGGGATCAAGTGAACCCATGACTCATCTGGGCCGTACAGTAAGGGCATAGCTACCTTTCTCATAGGTGCTTTATCTAAAGGGGGTGGATTGACATCCGTTATAACCCTTACATTCGAAGTAGTCAGTGCCGCCGTAGCAGGCCTAGTGACCACCGATGGTGATATAGAGGGAGGGTGAGGGATCTGAGTCAAAGCAATAGAAGTCATCAGAGGCCGGATGTTAGAACCTGTCATAGGAGCTCCCAGGTCCACTGTAGGAGTCACCGGCTGTTGGGCAAAAAATTTAGTGAGAGCATTAACTAGCAGCCCATCTATTTCCTCTGCTGTGACAAACTTATTCGATGATGAACTCAAAGGTGAATCATTACGATCCTGTGCGGCGTCTAAAACTGACCCTGACTCCTGCACTTCCATGTATGAAATAATAGATACATCGTCTTTGTCATCCGGCTCACCACGAGAGGATTCCGCCGAAGCCGGAGTCTCATCTTGTTGTAAAGACAAGTCAGGAATAGATGATGGGATCGCCGCGTCCCTGTGGACATCAGCCACTGTTTGTGTAGTTCTAGCCATAGGACGAGAAAACTGCCAAACACCCAGGCCTTGGCCTGCACTCCCTTGGGAGTCTGACATACCTCAATTATAGAGTTCCCACTTGACTCTGCCAGTGGACGATCACTGTCCACTGAACTCTCCAAATCTAGAGTTAAAATACTAAGAGGTAAACTATCTTTTGGTACTGGTACTAAATTCTCCCTATGAGATTGCACACTAGCTCTGTCGGGGGTAGAGGTATGACGAGAGGCACTAGACTCCGGTGAACGCCGGGAGGCCCTTTGATCATGTGAGTCCTTCCTGGACGATTTGTGGCTACGGTGCGACCGCGAACTGCTCTTGGGTTTAGAGGATTTCTCGCTATGTTCACTCGTTGACCCCTCTGTCTTACTCTTCTTGCTCGTTGGTGAAGAAGAGAGACTCGGCGGCTGCTGCCTAAGCGGGGACCTGGACTTAGATCTCGCCCGGGACGAGGAGGCTGCCACCGGGGGCGTCGGTTCTCGCTGTCGTTTAGCTGTGCCTGGGGCTGGAGCAAGTATAGAACCCAGTCCAGTCTCTGTTGGTTTACGAACAGTTACTCTAGAGGGACGTTTAAGGGGAGGGTGCTCAATTAGTAACTTATCCCATAACTGGACGTTATCGCAGTGAAGTGACTTATGAGCCACAATAGTAGTACAGTAAACTTCCGTTAATCCGAAGGGCAGCGGACCGGCTCTCGTTCGGATTAGTGGATTTTTCGGATTATCGGACTTTACCCCTATGAACCTGTGTATGACGAAAACATTGAGACATTAGGCCACCCAAATGACACAATGGTGCACACACATATCATATGTTCATGAAATCACTTCAAAAGTTTACCATTGTCATTGTAGCCTATTAACTACTTCAAAACATTCAGATTAATGGCCAAAGGAATCTGCTGATATAAACGTCTTCTTCTTCTTCCGTCTACTAGCGAGTTTGTCTTGCTCTTGAAGATCAGATGTGGTTCGGGAAGTAATGCCTTAACAACGGCACTTCCCTGAGAGGTTCTTGTAATTTTCCTTTTGTGATTTTCCTTTTGTGACGTGCTCTGTTATATTATGTTGTCTTGAAAGCACCCTTGGGATGCTCCGATCACTGAACTATAAATAGTAGCGTATCGGAACATCCAAAGGTGCGTTTTCAAGCTCAAGACTAATACGTCCAAAGGTGCATTTTCAAGCTCAAGACTGAATGCGCTTGCCGAAAATGCGGTGCAAGCCAGTAGCGCATCGGAGCGTCCCAAGGATGCGTTCAAGAGCAAAACAAACTCTCTAGCAGACGATGTGGAAGAAGAAGAAGACGAAGGTGTTTACGATTATATCAGTAGCTTCCTTTGACCATTAATCTGAATGTTTTGAAGTAGATAATAGGCTACAATGACAATGGTAAACTTTTAAAGTGAATTCATGAACATATGATATGTGTGTGCTCCATTATGTGTCATTTGAGTGGCCTAATGCCTCAAAAAGGGGACTTTGGGACTTCTTGAAAGGTGCGTTTTCAAGCTCAAGACTGAATGCGCTTGCAGAAAATGCGGTGCAAGCCAGTAGCGCATCGGAGCGTCCCAAGGATGCGTTCAAGAGCAAAACAAACTCTCTAGCAGACGATGTGGAAGAAGAAGAAGACGAAGGTGTTTACGATTATATCAGTAGCTTCCTTTGACCATTAATCTGAATGTTTTGAAGTAGATAATAGGCTACAATGACAATGGTAAACTTTTAAAGTGAATTCATGAACATATGATATGTGTGCTCCATTATGTGTCATTTGAGTGGCCTAATGCCTCAAAAAGGGGACTTTGGGACTTCTTGAAATTCGGACCATCGGGTGAATTCGGATTTGGCCTCAAATTGAAAAATTCGGACTATTGGGAGATTCGAATCATCGGTCGTCGGATTAACGGACTTTTACTGTATAAGCTGTCATCTGCTGCCTGACCTCCCGTAAGGCGACCGCTGCGGTCTTGTCATTGTCTTGTAAGACTTTTAAACTGAGTTGGGAACAAAAGGTACAGTTTCGCATCACCCACAGACCCCTTGAGCGGTCGAGACATTTAACACATTTTATACAAAGGGTGTGCGCAAAAATAGGGATACCTGAACAGGAGGGCGTAATGCATAAAGCAAAAACCGGGGCAAAGGTAGCCATGACAGAGACTGGTGGGAAACTTACTCCAGGTTCTGTATAGACCCGCCGGGACCCAGCTCTGGAAAAAAAGAAAATTTCCAGGAATTAATGCTCATAAGGTTAATCCAACATGTCCGCACACAAGTGTTAAATAACCCGCCGGGTAACGAGACGCAATCCACAACGACTACGGCTCGTTACGCGGTGGGCTTCCTAAGTAAAAGATTTCAAATTATCTTAACTTGGCCAAAAAGATTTCTGAATACCCTCTGACATAATATAAAGACCCGCATGGCGTTTATAACTAATTTTAGTCTTTCCGGTGGAGTTTGTTTCCGGATTCAATCTTGGAAAAAAAAAACTAAAAAAGACGCCGGCCCCCGAATTATCTCGTGGATAAAAAACTGGGAAGCCTGACACATATACGAGACCTAACTTCTCCCGAAGTAACTTTTTAGATCGCCGTATGCTGAAGGCGGCGATACAAAACGTATCCCTCAATTGTCTGGTTAACTAACTGAATTGTAAATTCGTTATTCCCACCCTTCCAGGGAGCACCCGCCGGGTGTGAATATTAGTTTAAAAACTGTTAACCCCAATTACGCCTTAAGCTGAAGGCGGCGATACAAAACGTATCCCTCAATTGTCTGGTTAACTAACTGAATTGAAAATTCGTTATTCCACCCTTCCAGGGAGCACCCGCCGGGTGTGAATAATAGTTTAAAAACGTTAACCCCAATTGTGCCTTAATTCGCCGTATGTTGAAGGTGATACACAATGCATCCCTCAAAAGTCTGGTCAACTAAACTGAATTTCTTTTGTAAATTCGTTCATCCCACCCTTCTAGGTTGCACCCGCCGGGTGATTTAAAGTTAACCCCAACCAATCTTATCCCCACTTCTTTGTAAAAGATCGCCGGGGAGGAAAAACAACAACAGCTTAGTTTTTTATTGGCTTTGCAAAACCGAAAAAACTACAAACACGTGTCCGCATTAACACTGTTAGATGGGTACAGCCATCCCGCCGGGATTCATAAGGGGCCTGAAACAGGCACCACAGAGACGCAGTCCTGGGGAGCCACAGACACCCACTCGCCGGGGAAACAAGCCTGTTTTTAAACCACGCGTGGCTAAAACTCGGCAACCAGCCGGGTTTTTCATGGTGTAACCGAGAAAAACCCGCCGGAAATAACCCACCCCGTCCAGATACCATCTGAACGCAAAACAGGACCGAGGCGTAGCCAAAACACAACTAACGCCGGGCCCAACATAGTCCGAGGAATTAGCCAATACACAACTAAACCAGGACACATAAATAGTCCGTGGAATTAGCCAATACACAACTAAACCAGGACACACATGACACAGTAGTACATATTTATAACATAAATCAATAACACTTGTACATGTGGCAAAGCTACGAGAGGCTGGCTAGGCCTAGGCAGACGGACATAAAAGTAAACATGTCGTAATATAAACAAAAAGCACTGAATTATATCACAACAGGAACCACCGTCAACACACCACTGTAGCAAACACTTCCGGCAAAGGGAAGAACTGCCTCGGGACCCAGAAAAAACTTCACTAAGTGAAGAAAAATACGCTGGGAACGTCAGTAAAAATAAGCTACCTCATCAGAAAGATAAAAGGAAGCAATAATAACGCGTAATGAAAGCCGCCTGCATCACAAAGCTAGCTAACAGTGAAAAAGTTCACAAGTCCACAACAGGACCACGAGGGTACATCCGAAATAGATGCCCCAAACACACGACCCAAAATACACTGCACTGCGGGCAACCAGCCCAGGCCACTCCTGCTATGCATATCCTAACCTTACTCGATACATCCCGGAGTAAACAAATGAGAAAAAACTCACTAGGGACGCAACAAATGCGGAACCAGCGGAGCGTGGGGAGACACGTCCGGGCAGGCTGAGCGCAGAGCAGAGAAGGAAGAATGACGCCTGAGTCAGCGTCTGGTCAAAGATCCACACAAGTACATCCACGATATTATGGAAAGCTTATTGAATAGTTATTCTTATTTTCTTTTTCTTTTTATTTTTTACGAAGTTTTTTCGTAGTGAGAACCCAATTCATAATGACTGAAGCCATGAGTGAGGTCGCGTGTGCTCATGATGAAGGCTCCTCATATTTTAGATGCTCTGCGCGGTAGATTCAAAACTACGGCGGATTAGTGTTTGAAGAGGGTGCCTTATGTAATAGGCATGTTCGTCAATGATGGAGGGGCCACTAATAAATAAAAGTATTTATCATACTTCTACAGATTTATATAAATTCTAGCTATCAAACTGTCCTCCGTATACAGAATAGGACTAGGCCTTAAATGCTGGTGTCACAGCAGATACATTTTTAACAATGTATTTATATTGGAGTTTGGTATTCGCTACAAGATATTTGGTATTCTGTGACTCTAAAGAATACCGGTATCCAGGCCTAAAATTGATTATTTAGCAGTGGCTCCTTCGTCAATGACGTAAGAGCCTTATGTAAATATGGCCCCGTTCCGGTCTACTATTAGACCGGGTTAACCTTAATACTGTCGGTCGAGAACCAAGATCATCCTAGGGGGTACCCTTTAATCAATCCTAAGGTACGTCATTCATTCAGTGCCACTGAGAAGTGATAAAAGAAAAACAATATACAGTCAACCCTCGAATGTGCGGACTAATAGGGGGGGAACCCTTGTCCGCACATTGAAAAAGTCCGTACATTGGAAATACATTAGGAAAAAAAACAAAAACAAAAAAGGATAGCCCCGCCGCCGCTGTAGGCCTACTCCCTCCCCTCCCCATCCCGGCCTCAACCCCGACCCCATATTTGTCATTTGATAAGCCTTATGCTACACCCTATTGATAATGCAAAACTATTGAACACACTTAAAAGTGTATGTTATTTGGTCTCTATATAATCTGTGAATCATTTCCGATATGATGGAATTAAAGAACACATTTTTCCACCAACTCATAATCAGCAAAAATGACACAAATGTCAATTAAAAATATGTTACAATATTTCCCAATCAATTTGTGTAGACACACTTTCAAGGCGAAAATAAACCGTGGGAAAAAAAAAACAATACAGTAAATAAATAAAATAAAATCTCCCGACGCTCGTAACTCGAAGACGGGGGAATATTTGTTGTTGACTGTATCTTATTTCTTGTTTATGTGCTAGAAGGATATTATTTATTAGTGGCCCCTCCATCATTGACGAACATGCCTATTACATAAGGCATCCTCTTCAAACACTAATCCGCCGTAGTTTGAATCTACCGCGCAGAGCATTTAAAAACTGAGGAGCCTTCATCATGAGCGCACGCGACCTCACTCATGGCTTCAGTCATTATGAATTGGGTTCTCACTACGAAAAAACTTCGTAAAAAATAAAAACAAACAAAAAGAAAATAAGAATAACTATCCAATAAGCTTTCCATCATATCGTGGATGTACTTGTGTGGATTTCTGACCAGACGCTGAATCAGGCGTCATTCCTCCTTCTTTGCTCTGCGCTCAGCCTGCCCGGACGTACCTTCCAGGCTCCGCTGGTTCCGCATTCGTTGCGTCCCTAGTGAGTTTTTTCTCATTTGTTTACTCTAGGATGTATCGAGTAAGGTTAGGATAGGCATAGCAGGAGTGTCCTAGGCTGGTTGCCCGCAGTGCAGTGTATTTTGGGTCGTGTGTATGGGGCATCTATTTCGGATGTACCCTCGTGGTCCTGTTGTGGACACGTGAACTTTTCACAGTTGTGTTAGTTGGTGATGCAGGCGGCTTTCATTACGCGTTAATTATTGCTGCCTTTTTTCCTTCTGATGAGGTAAGCTGTGTGTTTGCTGACGTTCCCAGCGTATTTTTCTTCACTTAGTGAAGTTTTTTCTGGGTCCGTGTCAGGCTTCCCGGGGTGGGAAGTTATCGCTACGGTGGTGTGTTGGCGGTGGTTCCTGTTGTGATATTCCAGTGTGTGTTTATATTTCAACTATTTTCATGCCGTCTACCTAGGCCTAGCCAGCCGCTCGTAGCTTTGCCACATGTCTAGTGTTATTATTTATTTTATAAATATGCCCTACTGTGTCATGTGTATCCGGGTTTTAGTTGTGTATTGGCTAATTCCTCGGACTATAATTGTTTCCTGGTTTAGTTGTGTATTGGCTAATTCCACGGATTATGTTGTGACCTTGGTTAGTCGTGCGTGTCTCTCCTCGTGTCGTATTGTTCAGATGGTGTCTGTTCAGGGTGGGGTTTGCCTTCCGGCGGGTTTTTTCTCGGTTTCACCATGAAAAATCCTGACCGATGAGCAGTGTTGGGCCACACGTGGTTTTAACTCTGGCTGGTTCCCCGGCGTGGGGAGGTGTCTGTGGCTCTCCAGGACTGCGTCTCTGTGGGTGCCTGGTTTCAGGCCTCCTTTAAATTCCCGGCGGGATGGCTGTACCCATCCTTATATATATATAGATATATATAAAAAACGACGTTCTTGAGAACACTAGTTTTTATAGGTTTTTTCTACCTGGTTTACGACAACCACATGGAAAACCTAGCTGTTGTTTAGGCGTTCCTCCCCGGCGATCTTTTACAAAGAAGTGGGGTCAGGAACTTGTGGGGTTAACTTTTAGACTTCTCACCCGGCGGGTGCACCTGAGCAGGGTGGGATAAACGACTTAGGTCTCATATAGTTAACCAATCCATTTTAGTGATACTCTGTGTATCGCTGCCTTTACTCTTACGGCAATTGAAGGTTCAGTGAGGTTTAACCAAATCGATTCCCACACCCGGCGGGTGCTCCTAAGTGGAGGAACTAAGGAATTTATAAACAAATTCAATTTCGATTAACCTTAATTGGGTGATACTTTCAGTATCGCCGCCTTCTATTTTTACGACGATCGTTTGGGACAATTCGTTAAAAAATCAGATCTCGTATATTCCTGCCCTGGGCTATTCTACTAAAATATTTCAAGGGCCGGCGTCTTTATGAGGGGGGCTTTGTTACAAAATTGAATCTTGAGACAGTCACCACCTCCTACAGACTATAAGTGCCATACTTTGCGCAGTGGCAGTATCGTAACCAATGAGGTTTAGTTTTCCTTGTGACGTATCTGCTACTGCTGAAGGCCCAAAACACGGTTAAAGTTTTCACATTTCATCTTTGCCTAGTACTTGCGACACCTCGGTTGGGTTACCTTCTTTGGAAGGTAATCAAGTCGTACCCCACCTGCTCGTGGTGACCTCGCAAACACCCATTTCTATTTATTTTTTCCATTTATTATTTTTTCAAGATAGGGTGACACAAACGGGGGCGGCGCTACCTGGGTTTATCCCAGGTAGTAGTTTAATTTTACTCTAAATTTTATTAAGTGTTTTGTATATTTTTAATTGTAGGCTACATAAATATAAACAATGGCCGGCCAAGGCAAACGGAGGCAGAGTTTATTGGGAGATGAAGAGAGCTACGAGTTTGAGGGATTTCTGGCAGAGGGTGGCGAAGTGGAGGATCAATTGACTGTAGTGAAAAGACAGATGATGGGTCTGTTAAGATGGAAGGGAGTTATGGAGAATTGGAGGAGAGATATAGGTGTGAAGGTGGAGTCACTGACAGAAATATGTGGAGCCAGTTGAGTAGCAACTGCAGATGGGCCATTAATTGCTAACCTAGATGCAGTGATAAGGAAAGTAGATGAGCTGGAGGCAGAGAACATGGCACTCAAGGAGCAGCTAAAGGAGTATGAGGGCCATTTAAGTGAGAAAGTAAAGGGAGTAATAAGTGAGGAGAAAGATGAGTGGACAAGGGTGGGGAATGCTAAGGTGGATGCATTGGAAGAAATCATGAAGGAGCAGGTGGAAGAGAGAGAAAAAGAGAAAAGAGAGTTTGAGAAGAATGTAGTGCAGGTTTTGAAGAGCAAGGAAAAGGTAGTGAGGGAAACAGCGGAGACCAAAAAGGAGCCGACCAAACGCACCACTGAGGTGGTAGATGGTGGAAAGAAAAAAACTGTCTGGGACCATCAGGTCCTGGTAGTAAAGCCAAAAGACCGATCCTCCGAGCCAGTAAGCCCACCAGATACAAAGGCAATCGAGACTGCTTTGGCTTCGGTTCCGGTTAACAAGTTAACTAGAACTGAGTCAGGTGTACTGGTGGTACGACTTCCATCCAAGAAAGCCAAAGAAGATGCAGGAAGGGCCATCAATCAGTATTTGGGGGTGGACAGTGCCTTCAGTGTCTCCGAACCAAAGAAGATGATGCCAAAAATGACTCTGGTAGGCATTGCTAATGACGCTGAGGATAATGAGATCATTCCCAGCATCCTCAACAAGAACCCAAGAATAAAGTCCCTGGTCGACGATGGCTTAGCTATGAATTTGCTATTCACTAAGCAAAAGAGTGATGCACACACTAAGATTGCGGTAGTAAAAATGTCACCTGAAATACGCTCTTCCATTGTGGATGATGGCAATTCTGTGTATGTTGGACTTGTGAGATGTCGTGCATACGATCGCTTCTGGGTAACACAATGTTACCATTGCCAGGGCTTTGGTCATACCAGTGACAGGTGTTATCGGAAAAATGAGGATCCAAAATGCAACTTCTGTGCTGGTACTCATAACTCAAAAGACTGCACCAACAGGACTTCTCCCAAATGTATAAATTGTATGAGCTCCACATCAGTTACGGAGCCGCCAAATCATTTCGCCTCAAGTAGAAATTGTCCTTTAATGACAGCTCAGAGAAATAAAGTTATTGAGAACACCGATTTTGTAGGTTCAAAAAACTGAAAAATGCACATGGGAGCCGGTTGAAACTGGGTCTGTTGAATGTTCGTTCCTTGCGTAACAAAATGGATCATATTTGCGAGATCTTGGATGAACGTAACCTTGATGTATTATGTCTCACTGAGACCTGGTTGTTCGAGTCAGATCTGAATATTATCCAGGCGGCATTGCCTAAAACCCATTCCATAATAAATGTTCCTAGGCCTAGGGGAGATCATCCGGGTGGTGGAGTGGCAGTTGTCTACTCCACATCTCTGGTGAATATCTTGCAAATAAGCCATAACCCAGCCCCTCTTTATTATGAACTGTTGGAAGTGGAAATAAAACTCCATCAACAAATTCTAAGAATGGCAGTTGTCTATAGGCCTGGCCATCGTGGCACAGATAGGGGTTTTATGGAAGAGTTTGGGCAGTTTCTCGAGGAATTTTCTGCTAAAACTGGAAGACTTTTGATGTGTGGAGATTTTAATTACTGGGTTGACAGCCCTCATCTGAAGCCATTCTCTCCTGAGTTCCTTGAGTTGACTGATCAGAACAATTTTGTAAACCATGTGTCCCACCCAACTCATATCTTAGGACACACCCTTGACTTGGTTTTCTCTCCTGTGGGTTGTGGTGGTGTTCTGGATGTTGATGTTGAGAATGCTGACCCTAATACCTCTGATCATGCTTTGATTACTTTCAGCTTTGATTTCCCTAAGCCACTCACACATGAAAAAGTAATCAGATTTAGAAATTATAAAAATGCAGACCTAAATTTGGCTAGCAGTGAAGTAAAACAGTACTTGGGAAGTATTGATACTTCCAACCTTACTTCAGATGAGCTGGTGGAGGTACATGGAAATGCACTTAAATTAGTGTTCGATCATCACTGTCCAGAAGTAGAGAAGAAAATCATAGTACGAGATGATTCGCCCTGGTATAGCACTCGAGTTAAATTTCTTAGAAGAGCGCGTAGAAGAGCTGAACGTGAATGGCGGAAAAATAAAACAGACTCTACATGGTTGCAATACCTGTCAGCCAGAAGAGCTGTGGTCTACAAAATCAAAGATGAAAAGAAAGTGTATTATCGGGGAAAAGTTGACTCGTGTGGTAACGACCAGAGGAGGTTGGCTTCAATTGTAAACAGTTTACTTGGAAAAACAAGAGTCAGCTTAAGACCTTCTGTACCTGATGCCGAGTTGGCTGCCAACTTTGTGGCATTTTTTGCTGGCAAGATAACTCGCATAAGACAGGAATTGGATGATGCTTCTGTTGGTGAGGAACTTTCAGTTGTACTCCAACCCCGACACATTCCTAATAATGTCCTCTCATCCTTTCACTCAGTAGAGGTGGACATGATCTCGTCCTACATAAGAAACCTCAATAAAACATTTTGCCCGTTGGATCCCATAAATGTTTCCAAGCTACCAAGAGTTTATGATCACACAGTTGAGTTTATTTCCAAAATAATTAATAAGTGCTTCTCTGAAGGTAGCTTCCCACATTCTGAAAAGCATGCACTACTCCGACCTACTCTAAAGAAACCTGGACTTGATGTTGAGAACATGTTGAACTATCGTCCTGTCTCCAACCTGTCCTTCATATCAAAGATATTAGAGCGTGCAATACTTGACCAATTACAACCACTACTTCAGCAGAATGAAACTATCCCAATTTTTCAGTCTGCTTACCGACAGCATCATTCAACTGAAACAGCATTGATTAGAGTACATAATGATCTAGTTGAGAACATTTGCAATGGTGTGGCCTCACTATTGGTCTTGCTTGATCTCTCTGCGGCTTTTGACACAGTGGATCACGAGTTGTTATTGAGTGATCTTTATGATTGTGGTGTGCGTGACTCCGCTCTCTTGCTTCTTGGGTCGTACTTGTCAGGTAGATCCCAGAGTGTGATGGTAAATCAAGTGGTCTCGGACTCGACACCCCTGCAGTATGGTGTTCCGCAGGGATCAGTTTTGGGTCCTATCCTATTTATAATTTATATTAGCAGTTTGTCTCTTCTGCTTCATGCACATAATGTCACCTTTCACTTTTATGCAGATGACACCCAGATTTATGTGAGAATCACAAATATAGTTGATATACGGAGTAAGATGGAATTGTTGATGTCTGATATCAAGAAGTGGATGAGAGCGAGAAAACTTAAACTAAATGATGGTAAAACTGATATTCTCATCATCCGAGGAAATAGAAGAGCTGATGATATGGTAGGTGCCCTCTCCATCAATGTGGGTGGATCTCAGCTGCGACCGGCCAACTCTGTTCGAAATCTGGGTGTATATGTGAACTCCCGATTAGATTTCAAAGAGCATGTAAACCAGATAGTTAAAAGTTGTTACTTGCACATCAGAAATCTCTATTTGGTGAAGCCGTTTATAACCAGACGTTGCCTTCTGACGTTGGTTCACTCATTGGTCTTCTCTCGTGTTGATTATTGCAATGCCCTGTTGGTGGGTCTTCCAAATTATATTTTGAAGAAAGTTCAGTCTGTTCTTAACAGGGCCGCAAGACTAATTTTTGGTGTTCCACCTAGAACTCCTACTACATCTCTTCACATAGAACTGCACTGGCTGCCAGTAAGAGCAAGAATAGAATTTAAGTTGTGTTTGGTGACTTTTAAGGTTCTCAAATTTGGTGAGCCTAGGTACCTTGCGGAGCTGCTCAGGCGCCCACCGGCACACCATGGTGTAGTTGTGCGTCATGACAATGACCCTTTTCGTCTTGATGAACCAAGGGCTTTCCAGCAGTCTTCTTTCTTTGAGAGGTCATTCTCCTACATGGCTCCGAGGTTGTATAACAGGTTGCCGCTGTCCATGAGACAACTGAGTTCTGTTGAATGCTTCAAGAGACAACTTAAGACTTTTCTCTTTGAGAGAAGCTATGATCTTGAGAGAGGTGTCATGACAGATGGCTATAGAGTTTAGGCTATTTTGCCACTGCTGGTGATTGTTAAATGTGTGTTGTATATGAGCCTTCTTTTGATGCATTGATTTTTGTTCTTTTTTCTTTCTCTTTTCGAGCGCTAGTGAATTCTTCGGAAAAATTGGCGCTTATGAGAAATAAGTAACATGCTTATTATTATACTGGACCATTATATCAGAGGGTATTCTTCATGTTCTTTAGCTAAAAAGATTTGTTTAGCCTCTTTACACCCCGCCGCGTAGCGAGATGTGTTAGCTGTGTCTTTGCATCCCGTTACCCGGCGGGTTATTAACACTTGTATGCGAACACTTGGGTTAACCTTATGAGCATTAATTCCTGGAAATTTTTCTTTATTTTTCCAGAGCTGAGCTCCGGCGGACCAATACAGACCCGGCGGTAGTTTCCTCACACCAGTCTCTGTCATGGCTACTGTGGCCCCAGTTTTTGCCCTGTGCATTACCCCTACTTGCGCGGGTATCCCAATTTTTGCGCATACCCTTTGCATAAGGTGTGTTAGATGTCTAGACCGTTCAAGGGGTCTCTGGGTTACACTTAATTGTTCCTTTTGCTCCCAATTAGCCAATAAAGTCCTGTGTGACAATGACAAGACCGCGGCGGTAGCGTTGAGAGAGGTCAGACAACAAATGTCGGCCTACACTACCATTGTCGCACATAAGTCACTTCAATGTGACAACGTCCCACTTTGGGATAAGTTGCTGTCAGAGCACCCTCCCCCTAAACGTACCTCTAGAGTAACGGGTTTTAAGCCGACAGAGACTAGCCAGGGTTCTGTATCGTCTGTGGATACGTCTAAACGCCCGAGAGAGCCTACTCCCCCGGCAGCCACCTCCTCGTCGCAGGCGAGATCGAGGTCAAGGTCACCTCTCAGACAGCAGTCTTCAAGTCGTGCCTCTTCCCCGGCTAGTAAGAAGTGTAAGACTGAAGCTTCCCCCAGTGTTCATGGTGGTGATTCTTCCAAATCTAGGTCTAGTTCGCGGTCACACCGTAGCCACAAATCCTCCAAAAAGGATTCCCATAGGAAGTCCTCTCGACATTCTCCTAAGTCTAGTGCATCTCATCGTACCTCTACACCTGAAAATGTTTCTGTTACAGCCTCAGAGTATAGTGAAGCGCCTGTCCCTAAACAAGATTTACCTATTGATATTTTAACCCTAGAAACGGAAAGTTCAGGAAATTCAATAATTGAGAATGTTTCAGACTCTCAAGAGAGCGTAGGCCAGAGCCTCGGTGTTTGGCGGTTTGCTCAACCAGGGTCTGACCATCCACGTCCGACTCATACGAGTCACACAGTAGCCGATGTCCACAGGGACGCGGCGACCCCATCCTCTATCCCTGACTTATCTTGGAAACAAGGTGCCCCTGCCTCGGCGGGGTCTTCTCAGGAGGATCGGGAGGAACAAGATGAAGTGTCAATAATTTCAGATAGGGATGGACAAGGGTCAGGCTCAGGCCTGGACGCCGCCCATGATAATACTGATTCACCTGAAAGTTCTGCATCTAACCAGTTTGTTACAGCACAAGAAATTGATGGGTTACTTACTCATGCTCTATCTAAATTCTTTAGTCAACAACGAGAAAACCCCACAATGGACTTGGGGGCTCCCTTGACAAGTTCTGCGGTACGGCCTCTGATAACGTCAATCGATTTATCTAAGATTCCTAACCCTCCTACTCTGTCACCGGCAGGGAGCTCTAAGCCAGCTACGGCGGCATTCACTACGTCAAATGTCAGGGTCATTACGGATGTTAATCCACCCCCTCTAGACAAAGCGCCTCTTAGAAAGGTAGCTATGCCCCTGCTTTATGGGCCAGACGAGTCATGGGTTCTTTTGAACCCCTCTAAGCCAGAGCTTGCCCAGCCTACCTTGTCAGAGGAACTCCCGGTACCACGTGAGTGGTTTATCCAGGGAAATAAGTCAAAGAAATTAAGGGCATTGGATGCCTTGGGTAATGTTTTGGACGTAAATATCAAGGCTATACCTAGTTATTATCATCAGGATTATTTTGTTTATGCATCTAAGCCTGCTTTACCCCCTGCCTCAGCTTCAAAACTTTTTTCAGACTGGTCTAAGCTGGATGGGTTTAATGATATTAAGGCTCTGTCGGCTCTTACTCCTGAACTAGATTTACAGACCGTCACAGACGAGACAGCTAATCCAGTGTTGAAGGTGGGACAGTTGGGACCAGGACCTTGGGTGGATTGGGAGGTAGAGGCTCAAAACTTTGCAACCACTTTCACTTCTAAATCTTCCCACCAGATCCCTCAGGATACACATTCATGGTTCTCCATGCCGGTAGGTTCTGCCGGCGGAGTTCCGTCAGCTTTATTTTCTTTTCTAGCTGCCCCTAAGATTAATCTTTGTGAACTAAAGGACCCATTCACTACCCCTACCCCTACTCACCTAGACAGAGAATTTAGGCTAAGGGGAAAAGCTTTCCGCCTGTTTTCACAGTACATAGTTTCTCAACAGGTGGCTAAGTCTTTACTCAGGTCTACTCAGGCAATCGCAGACGCGGATGCTCGAAGATCAGTTGAGTTATCCCGGCGTCTGATTCTTCAGTCGTCGATTCAATCCTTAGGTGACATACGCACAGCCTTACTTGAGGCGGTGCGAGCACGACAGGATCTTAGGATGTCATTAGTTCGCAAGCTGCCTGATCGCATTGCTAACCAGGTGGTAATGTCCCCAGTACTTACTCCTTCTTTAATGTCCCCTGATGTATGGCGAACAGTGTTTAACATGGCACAGGCCGTGAAGCACAGTCCCGCACAGGCTAAGAAACCTGCATTTAACTTCCCCAAACCTAAGCCTCCTACTAAAGCTCAGCCAGGGGGTTCTAAGCCGTTTCTTCCGCCTAAGTCCTCCCAATCCCCCCTGGGTCAGTTCAGGCATAGACAGAGAGGGTTTTCAGGACAGAGAGGACGCGGCCAGTATAAGCCGGGGCAGGGCCAGTCTTCGGCCCACACCAGCCAGCCGGCGAAGCGTCCAACACCACCAAACCCACCATCAAAAAACTAAAGTCTCTCTCACTCCCAGTGCCTGTCTTAAAGCCGGAGGAACCGAGGGAAGTACAGCCGGCGAACCCTTGTCTGCTAACTGGGTCGTTCCGAACGTGTCACCAAGCATGGCCGTTAAAAACCTGGGCACGGATGGTGGCACGCAAAGGCATCACTTGGCAGTGGCTCCGGCGACCTCGCTTACGTCAGCCGACAACGGCAAATTGTGTTTCATTAGAGGTGGAGTCGCTGGTCCAGGAGATGATTGCCAAGAATGTCATCATCCCGGTCCCTCCAGATTACCCTGTATTCACGTCAAAACTGTTTTTGGTTCCCAAACGGGACAGTGTTCAGATGAGGCCGGTCGTAGACATGTCTTATCTGAATCTTCACATTTACAACGAGTCTTTCAGAATGTTAACAGTTCATCAAATCAGGCTAACACTTCCGCCGGGAGGCTGGATGTGTTCCCTAGACCTGACAGACGCCTATTGGCACGTGTCGGTCAACAAAAGATTTCAAAGGTTTCTGGCCTTGAGGATCAGGCACCAAAATTTTGTTTTTCAGAGGATGCCGTTCGGTTTGAACCTAGCACCTCGACTATTCACGAAACTAGTCCGGCAAGCCCTGATGCCGTTGTTAAAACAGGGAATCAGAGTGTTGTGGTATCTAGACGACTGGCTGGTGGTGGCAGAGACACAACAATTATGCATAAAACATGTCAATATCATTTTAAATCATGTCAAAACTCTAGGCTTCAAGGTAAATCTGGTAAAGTCAAACCTTGTTCCCTCAAGAGTAATTCAGTGGATAGGGCTGGTCTGGGACACCGCCGCTCTCACTCTGAGTCAGAGTGTGGACAATCGCAACAGGTTTCGCAGGAAACTGTTCAGGTTTCTTCACAGTCTGACTACGACACGAAGAGTCTGGGAGTCTCTGGTCGGCTCTCTCAACTGGATTCAGCTAACTGTCAAGTTGGGCCGGTTGAAAGTAAAACGATTAATATTGGAAGGCAACAAATATTTCCCACTCTTACCGGCGGGAAAATTATGGCCCATACCAAAATTAATCCACACCTTACTAGCGGTCTGGGCGAAGAGGGAAACATTGCACTCAATCATGTCATGGACCTCTCCTCCTCCAACGGTATGGGTAGACACGGATGCGTCAGGCACCATAGGGTGGGGATTTCAGTCAAATCAGGGGCACCAGGGTCAGGGACTTTGGTCCCACTTAGAAATCTCTCACATAAATGTCAAAGAGTTACTAGTCCCATTGTATTTCCTTCAGGCTCACGGCCCGGCGTTACGGGGCAAGTCGGTGGTCTTCAGAATGGACAATCTGAATGCAGTTCACTGTATTCAGAAACAAGGGTCAACGAGGTCAAGGAAGTTGCTACTCGTGTCGGAAGAGATTTTTGTTCTAGCCAGCAGTCTAGATATTTATCTTCACGCATCTTATCTCCCAGGCGTAGCGAACGTCTGGGCAGACGCTCTGTCCCGGAGACAGAGCACGACAGTAGAATGGGAGCTCAAGCAACCCATTTTCGACCTAATGATTGCGGAGCTCTCCCATCCACAAGTGGATCTTTTTGCGTCCGAGGAGACTCACAAGCTCCCTCTATACCTCACCCGCCGGGCGATAACGCCGGCAGGGGGGCCAGACGCCCTAGTGACAGACTGGAACAGATGGAGCTCCATCTATCTGTTTCCGCCGCCAGATGCGTCACTAATGTGCCACGTAGTGAACAAACTACGAGTTTATCGAGGCTTAGTCTCGCTAATCGCGCCCCTGTGGCCGGCGCAGGTGTGGTACCAGCAATTAATAATGTGGTGCCCGGACCCGGTATCGCTCCCGGTCGGGTACTTCCACTTAGACACGATTGGCAACCTAGCGACCTCGCTGACTTTTGCATTATGGACATTCAGGAGGCCAAGTGGCTAGCACCATACGGTAGGGATGTGACCAATAAATTGCTCAATCAATATACTCAGTCTACTAAGCGACAATATCAATCTCATTGGAAAGCTTTTACTTCTTGGATTGTTAGAACGGAACAAACTGTACCCTCAGTGGCATTCGTTTTTAATTACTTGAACTATCTGTTTGAGCAGAAACGTTTATCTGTGGTTACTTTGAAGAATCACTTAACTGCGATTAGAGTGCCCTTTTTCGACCTTACAGGTCTATCCATACCGGTGGCGGAGGAAACAGGATTTATGAGAGCGTGTTTTAAACTCCGCCCACCTCCCCGTCAGCTCATGCCTACTTGGTCTCTGGACAAAGCTTTGTCTTTACTTCATTCTCGTCTGTATCAAAATACTGCAGACTTTGCTTTAATCTTAAAGAAGGCAGTTTTCCTTTTGGCTTTGGCCACCGGAAACAGAGTGTCTGAGCTGGCGGCGATGAGCAACACACCTAATTGTCTTAGGTTTGGTAGACTTAATGATTCAATTTCCATTGCACCCTCCCCGGCGTTTGTAGCCAAGAATGAGCATAGTGCACACGTGTTTTCTGAGTTCACGGTGCCGGCGTTAAAAAGGGGAAAGGTGCATCATAATTTATGTCCAGTGCAAGCTCTAACCAAATATTTGAGAATAGCCCCCCCAAACCCCCAAGGTGCTTTATGGGTAGCGAGTACGGGTAAACGCTTACTTAAACGGCGATTAGCCTCTCTTCTGGTAGAAGTCATTAAAGAGAGTAATCCCGGCGTTGTGGGTAGGGCCCACGATTTACGCAAGTGGGCGGCCTCTTTACGTTTCCTGAAAAACTTTTCAGTTGAAGATATTGCGTCCACACAGTTGTGGGCGTCTAATCATACGTTTCTCTCTAGATACTTGTCAGTTGCTCTAGACAAACCTTCCTTACCATGTATAGCTTTAAGGCAGAGGGTCTAGGTGGCCCTGCAGTCATTTATGTTTATTTTCACGGAAGGGGGGGGGGTGCAGTCAGTTGACATAGGACACCCTAGACCCCGCCGGAGTATGAGAGCTGTGATACAATTTAAGGTTAAAATGTGATATGAAAATTTCTCTGCGAGAATTTGTGCTAGTTTAAGGTTTAGTACAAAACAACGGTGTTGTTATAGTAGTTTTAGCTGCGAAAGCAATGTAATATTAGTTCAATGGAGTTCATTGGCAATTGATCTCCACATGTATTTTGGGGTTTATGATGTGCACATATAAACTTATAACTTATTATTTTTTTCACCACTCGTTGAGTGGGGTGCCTTTTGTAACTACAGATCTGTGTTCAGAATCTTCAGGGTTACCCATTTTTGTCGGGCAGGCTTCTTTGAAGCGCGCACCTGCCTGAACCCCTTTTTCTTGTATATTTCCGGCCTACGCCGTATTAAATACATTTTTCAAAAGTAAGAATACTATGTGGTTGTTTTTATTATCTGCTTTTCTAGAGTTATGATATGATTACGAATGTCCCCCTCCAGTCTTAGATATCAGGCATGTTCGTCAATGATGGAGGGGCCACTAATAAATTATAGGTTTGACTCCTGTAAGGAGATAGAGAAAACCTAATATTTAGTAGTGGCCCCGTAATCATTGACGACTGGGGCCCTCCCGACCGTCCCCTTCCCATTCGTTGATGTATTAAGGATTTTGGTTTACTTGATATGTCAGTGAAGGAGGAATGACGCCTGATTCAGCGTCTGGTCAGAAATCCACACAAGTACATCCACGATATGATGGAAAGCTTATTGGATAGTTATTCTTATTTTCTTTTTGTTTTTATTTTTTACGAAGTTTTTTCGTAGTGAGAACCCAATTCATAATGACTGAAGCCATGAGTGAGGTCGCGTGCGCTCATGATGAAGGCTCCTCAGTTTTTAAATGCTCTGCGCGGTAGATTCAAACTACGGCGGATTAGTGTTTGAAGAGGATGCCTTATGTAATAGGCATGTTCGTCAATGATTACGGGGCCACTACTAAATATTAGGTTTTCTTTATCTCCTTACAGGAGTCAAACCTATAATATTTTTCAATTCCATCGCATTAGAAATGATTCAAAGATTACAAAAAGTCCAAATAAGACATAGTTATGTTAATGTCTAAGGGAGTTACGTAGATGCATTAGAGAGATAGATAGATAGAAAGAGAGAGTTGTGAGCGATAAACACGAACTATTATGAGACTGACTTAATTGGTTCTGAAAAGACAAAGGAGACTTTTTTTATTGACTCTCTTTTTCATGTTATTATTTGTGTGCTAGAGGGATAATATTGTTTTCAATTCCATCGCATTAGAAATTATCAACTCTGCGTAAGCAGAGTTTGGTATCGCCCCCCCGTATAGTGGGTACCACACGAAAAAAATGTCTGTCGTCGTCGTCGTCCGTCTGTCTCGGAACTCCTCCTAGACCGTTGGACGGATTTTCACCAAATTTCACATGAACATTTGTTGCGTAAATGCAAACGTCAGTCAAAAAAGATTTTTTGAATTTATGCAATAGTTATGATTTTAGGTCCAAAATATGGTTTTGCCCCCCCCCCAAGCAATGATGGCTCACACACCACACACTAAGAACGCATTCGTTCTGGGACGAAAACATCTCGCTATGCATTTGCTAGGTTAAGTTAGTTTAGTTGGCATTAGAAGTGATGGTAGTAATATTTGGATTTATGGTGATAGTAGTGATAATGGTGATAATTGTAGTGGTGATGGTTGTAGTTGTATTGATGATGATGACAGTAGATATGATGGTGACAGTAGTAGTAATGATGGTCATAATAGTAGTGATGATGGTGACAAGTAATGATGATAGTTGTAGTGATAATAATGACAGTAGTTGATGGTAGGACGATGGTGTGAGTATTAGTGATGATGGTGAGTAGTAGTGAGGATGGTGAAATTTGTAGTGATGATGACGATAGTTGTGGTGATTAAGTTCATAGTAATGGTGATGATGGCAGTAGTAGTGATGATGGTGACAGTAGAATAAATTATGGTAATATTTGTGACAGTAGTAATGATGATGGTTATAGTAGTAGTGATGATGTTAACAGTAGTAATGATGATTGTAAGATGGTGATGATGATATTAGTAATGATGGTTGATAGCTGTAGTATCAATGATGATAGTAGTGATTAAGATGCTAGTGACAATGGACATTGATGATGGTGAGAGTAGTAGTGATAATTGTAATTGTAGTAGTGATGATGATCATAGTAATGGTGATGATGACAGTACTTGTGATGATTGTGGCAGTTGTAGTGATGATGGCAGTAGTAGTGATTATGTTGATTGTGATTGATGATGGTATTAGTAGTGATGATGGTAACCCATCGCAGAGTTGGGTATGCCGTTTTGATTTTGGGCAAAACGGCACGTCTACTTTATCAACTCTGCGTAAGCAGAGTTTGGTATCGCCCCCCCCCGTATAGTGGGTACCACACGAAAAAAATTCTGTCGTCGTCGTCGTTGTCCGTCTGTCTCGGAACTCCTCCTAGACCGTTGGACGGATTTTCACCAAATTTCACACAAAGATTTGTTGTGTGAATGCGAACGTCAGTCAAAAAAGATTTTTTGAATGTATGCAATAGTTATGATTTTAGGTCCAAAATATGGTTCCCCCCCCCCCCCCCCAGCTATGATGGCGTTTTTAGTGTGTGAGCCCCAAAGGGGCTCACACACTAAGAACGCATTCGTTCTGGGGGCGAAAACATCTTGCTCCGTATTTGCTAGGTTAAGTTAGTTTAGTTGGCATTAGAAGTGATGGTAGTAATAGTGGGATTGATGGTGATAGTAGTGATGATGGTGATAATAGTAGTGATGATGGTTGTATTTGTATTGATGATGATGATAGTAGTAGATAAGATGGTGACATTAGTAGATATGATGGTGACAATACTAGTAGTAGTGATGATGGTCATAATAGTAGTGATGGTGACAAGTAATGATGATAGTTGTAGTTATAATGATGACAGTAGTGATGATGGTAGTGACGATGGTGTGAGTATTATTGATGATGGTGAGTAGTAGTGATGATGGTGAAAGCTGTAGTGATGATGACAATAGTTGTGATGATGGCAGTAGTAGTGATGATGGTGATAGTAGGATACATGATGGTAATACTTGTGACAGTAGTAATGGTGATGGTTATAGTAGTAGTAATGATGTTAACTGTAGTAATGATGATTGTAAGATGGTGGTGATGATAGTAGTAATGATGGTTGATAGGTGTAGTATCAATGATGATAGTCATGATTAAGATGATAGTGACAATGGTGAGAGTAGTAGTGATGATTGTAATAACAACTCTGCGTAAGCAGAGTTTGGTATCCCCCCCCCCCCCCCCCCGTACAGTGGGTATCAAACAAAAATATAGGTTTGACTCCTGTAAGGAGATAAAGAAAACCTAATATTTAGTTGTGGCCCCGTAATCACTGACGAACACCCCCCAGTCGTCAAAGATTTCGGGGGCACTACTAAATATTAGGTTTTCTTTATCTCCTTACAGGAGTCAAACCTATAATTTATTAGTGGCCCCTCCATCATTGACGAACATGCCTATTACATAAGGCATCCTCTTCAAACACTCATCCGCCGTAGTTTGAATCTACCGCTCAGAGCATTTAAAATCTGAGGAGCCTTCATCATGAGCGCACGCGACCTCCCTCATGGCTTCAGTCATTATGAATTGGGTTCTCACTACGAAAAAACTTTGTAAAAAATAAAAAGAAAAAGAAAATAAGAATAACTATTCAATAAGCTTTCCATAATATCGTGGATGTACTTGTGTGGATCTTTGACCAGACGCTGACTCAGGCGTCATTCTTCCTTCACTGACATATCAAGTAAACCAAAATCCTTAATACATCGAATGGGAAGGGGATGGTCGGGAGGGCCCCAGTCGTCAATGATTTCGGGGGCACTACTAAAAAATAGGTTTTCTTTATCTCCTTACAGGAGTCAAACCTATAATTTATTAGTGGCCCCTCCATCATTGACAAACATGCCTGATATCTAAGACTGGAGGGGGACATTCGTAATCATATCATAACTCTAAAAAAGCAGATAATCAAACAACCACATTGTATTCTTACTTCGAAAAAATATATATTTATTGGCGCAGCACATATATACAAAAGGGGTTACAAGCAGGTGCGTGCTTCAAAGAAGCCTGCTTGATAAAAAGGATTAACTCTTGAGACTGCGAACAGATCCGTAAGTTAAAAAGGCACCCCCCTCAACATAAGTGGTGAAAAATAAAACGTATAAGTTTATATGTGCACATATAACCCCATAATAGTAGTGGATATATCTCGCAAAATATAACCAATGCTTAAATTAATTGCTTCACAGCTAAAACTACTTACAACAATACTGTTGTTTGTACTATCATTGTACTAGCACAATTTCCTGCACTGAATGGTACAGAGAATTTTTTTCATATCACAATACCCATAACTAGTATCACAGCTCTTATACTCCGGCGGGGTCTAGGGTGTCCTATGTTACACTGACTGCACCCCCCCCCCCCTCCCTTTTCCTTGAAATTAAACAAAAAGTTGACTTAAGGGCCACCTAGACCCTTTGCCTTAAAGCTATACATGGCAAGGAAGGTTTGTCTAGAGCTACTGACAGGTATCGAGTCAAAAACGTATGATTAGAGGCCCACAAATGTGTGGACGTAATATCTTCCACAGAAAAATTCTTAAGGAAACGCAAAGAGGCTGCCCATTTGCGTAAATCGTGGGCCCTACCCACAACGCCGGGATTACTCTCTTTAATGACCTCGACCAAAGAGAAGCCAATCTACGTTTCAGCAAGCGCTTACCCGTACTTGCTACCCATAAAGCACCCTGGGGGTTTAGAGGAGCTACTCTTAAATATTTGGTTAGAGCCTGCACTGGACATAAATTATGGTGCACCTTTCCCCTTTTCAACGCCGGCACCGTGAACTCTGAAAACACGTGTTCACTGTGCTCATTCTCTTGGCTATGAACCCCGGGGAAGGTGCAATGTGAATACACTCATTAAGCCTACCAAACCTGAGGCAATTAGGTGTGTTGCTCATCGCCGCCAGCTCAGACACTCTGTTCCCGGTGGCCAAAGCCAAAAGGAATACAGCCTTTTTTAATAGTAATGTAAAATCTGCAGTATTTTGGTACAGACGGGAATGAAGTAACGACAATGCTTTGTTCAGAGACCAAGTAGGGATGAGCTGACGGGGAGGTGGACGGAGTTTAAAACATGCCCTCATAAAACCTGTTTCCTCCGCGACTGGTATGGTGAGACCGGTAAGGTCCCAAAATGGCATCCTAATTGCTGTTAAGTTATTTTTTAACGTTACCACAGATAAACATTTCTGTTCGAACAGATAATTTAAATAATTAAAAACTAAAGCCACTGAGGGCACAGTTTGTTCTGTCCTAAGGATCCAAGAAGTAAAGGCTTGCCAATGTGACTGATACTGTCGTTTTGTAGACTGAGTATATTGATTCATGAATTTATTGGTCACGTCTCTACTGTTACGTGATTTGAATAAACCGCGCTTGGCGCCACCTAACTCATTACCCACAATGCAAGGGGGGTCTGCCCGCTACTAACGGCTAGAGAATAAACACAGCTGTCTCACTCCCCCCGTCTCTTCTTCATTACCTGCATTGACCTCTATACCTGAACTCACCATGCCCACTACTACTACAACTAAGAACACGAAACATGGTGGCAGCCTGGTGAAGGTGGAGATGAGAGGATAATCCCGAGTATGCTGTGTATTGGAAGAAATGCTGTTGTGTTGTGTTGCTGCCCTTGCCAAAACATTCAAATCTGCGAATGTCGGACCAATATGAACCTGCTGATTTCTCCTGCCCGTGAGTCAAGTTATCTTCTAGCAACTTACTGATACGTGTACCTGTGATCTACAAGTGTGACAGGATGACTGACAACAGCTCTGCCCCTCACCAAGACCGCCGACATGCTGGTGTCAAGAATCCCCAACCCTTCTGTTTGGGAACAAATGTGGCGGAAAACTGGAAGCTGTTTAAACAACGTTGGAGTATGTATGCTCTTCTTGCAAAGATACACACTGAAGAAAAGAACATTCAAGTAGCTATTTTCCTACAGTACCTAGCAGACGATGCCCTCAAGGTGTACAATGGATTCCAGTTTGACAGTGAAGAAGCTAACAGAACAGTGAAAGACATTATCGACAAATTTGACCAGTTTGCCATTGGGGAAGTTAATGTTACATATGAGAGATTCATATTTAATACTAGGAACCAACAAGAGGGAGAGCTTTTTGATAAATTTTATTCAGATTTGCAAACTCTTGTAAAGACATGTGATTATTGTGACTCCTGTAAAACGTCTTTGATGAAAGACAGAATTGTGTTGGGTATTCAGGACTCCAGTGTTCGTACTGAGCTACTTAAAATGAGAAATCTAACTCTGGAGATTTGTATTGATGCCTGTAAAGCTGCTGAGAGTGCCAAGTCACAAACCAGAGTCCTGAACCCTCAAACTGTGAATAAAGTTAGGTCAAGACCAGGCAAATCTAACCAGGCATTTAGGTCTAACAGTGTGTCTAGAAAGTGTAAGTTTTGTGGTCTCTCACATGTATTTGCAAAGAGTAGGTGTCCAGCTTTTGGGAAAGAATGTCGGAAGTGTGGTGAAAAGATCATTTTGCAAGCATGTGTAGTGCCAATGTTGCTGATAAATCCTCTAGGTCCAGAAAGAAAGCTGTACGCCAGGTTGCTGAGTGTGAACATGACTCCCAGAGTTCTAATTCTGATGAAGAATGGGTAAATTCTCTAGATTGCATGTCTGTGAACTCTGTAAAGCCTGCTAGTAAGGATGTTAAATGTTGCATGTTGGTGGATGATAAAGAGGTAACTTTCCAGATTGACACTGGCTCATCAGTCAATGCTCTACCAGTACAGTATGCAAGGAATGTACAGAAGACTAATAGAATTCTTACCACCTGGAACAACTCCATTCAAACTCCCTTGGGTGTGTGTAGGAGAAGCATTAAGAATCCAAGGAATGGTAAGAAGTATTCTGTAGAGTTTGTCGTGTTTGAAGGAAATTTAGCCCCTCTTTTGGGACTTCGGGCTAGCAGACAAATGGGTCTAATCACGGTTAATGAAAATGCATTTGAATGTGTGGATGCTCTGAAAGTGACTGAGGCTGACTGTAAAGCTGAGATTTTGAGTGGCAGTCTAGGTACCCTGCCAGGTGTACAGACACTTTCATTAGATCCTCAGGTGCAGCCAACCATTATGCCTGATAGGAGGTTCCTATTGCACTTAAGACTAAGCTGAAGTCTGAACTTGATCGACTAGAAACTTTAGGTGTTGTTGTACCTGTTAGTGAACCAACTGAGTGGGTTAGTCAGATTGTTGTTACACCTAAGAAGAATGGTGACATTAGAATTTGTATAGACCCTAGAGAACTCAACAAAGCTTTGCTCCGAGAGCGTTATACTCTTCCTGTACTTGAGGACACACTACACGAGTTGGGCCAGTCAAAAGTTTTCTCTAAAGCTGATCTTGCCTCTGGGTACTGGCACATCAAACTTGATGACAAATCTAGTTTCCTAACCACTTTTCAAACATGTTGTGGCAGATACCGCTGGGTCCGGCTTCCTTTTGGTTTGTCAGTATCGTCAGAAATCTTTCAAAAAAGACTGCTTAAGGCGTTACACGGTCTATCTGGTGTAGTGTGCATAGCTGATGATGTGATAATTCCTGGGAAATCACTGGAAGAGCATGACACCAACTTGGAGCAATTCTTTAAGAGGTGTCAGGCAATGAATATAAAGCTAAATAAGGACAAGCTCACTCTGAGAACTGATAATGTCAAATTCATGGGACACTGTATAACAAAAGATGGCCTGGTAACTGATCCTGACAAAATTAGAGCTATATGTGAGTACTCAGCTCCTACAAATGTAGTGGAACTGAGACGCTTCGTAGGCATTGTTAACTATCTTGCAAGGTTTCTTCCCAATTCATCATCTGTCTTATATCCCTTACATAATCTTGTAAAGAAAGATGTTTCTTGGGTGTGGTCTGCCAGTCAACAAGAAGCTTTTGATCAAATTAAGAATATGATTACATGTAGCCCAGTACTTGCAGTACATGTACATGTAGTTGGTAATTGGTGTAATTTTACATATTTCAGATAAAGGATGTCAACAGAATAACAAATGATGAGCTGAAGAGACGTTTAGGTATAAAGAGTATTAGCGAGGAGATGCGTACAAGTAAACTGGGATGGTATAGACATGTGGAGAGAATGGATGAACAAAATTGGGTGAAAAGATGCAGGTCTGCGATTGTGGAGGGAGCTGCACCAATGCACACATGCAACACGTATCAACAAGAGTAGAAAGCACGAATGTGAGTGCCAAAATTTGGTGCCCCCATGATGCCAGAGTTTACACGATTCAAACACGAGTAAACAAGAGTAAACACGATCCACTGAGAAAAAAACATGTGTAACACGAAAAAGCAAGTGTCATTTGAAATACCGTTATTTCAAAAATGTAGGACGAATCAAAGAGAGTTTACACGAGTTAACACGGATGTAACACGAGTCAACACGTGTGCAACAGAGATCCAACAAGAGTCAACGCGTTGTCTTTCGTGTTGATCCGTATAACAATCGTGTTGATTAGTGTAACAATCGCGTTGACTCGTGTTAGACTCGTCCATACTCTTTGTTTACGTGCCCTGGAATGTGGCCATTATTTTTCAAATTTTTGACACTCGTGTTGGGTTCGTGTTACATTCGTTTTGACTCTCAGTTACTCGTACAGACTCTTGCATGAACACGTGTTGACTCGTATTGACTCGAGTTTACTCGTGTTACACTCTCCTTGACTCGGGAGCAATTGCTACTCGCGGCCGACTCAGCCTCCAGCGACGGCGATAATCGACGAGTGTCACTCGTGTTGGACTCGCGCACCGACTCGGCTATGTGTGAACCAGCCTTTAACCACGGTGATCGACATATGTAAACATGACGGCGGCGGTGTCGGCGTCGGACACTTGCGATAATGTTCCCGTCTATTTTGAATGCCATTGGATACAATAATATGTTGAGGGGGGGCTTTGCCCCCATGACGTGTTGTCATCATATATATTGCCAGTAGGGGGCAAACAACCAAAAAAATTGCCGCAAAGCCCTCCCCTCAACATATTATTGTATCCAATGGTAGTCAAAATAGACGGGAACATGATCGCAAGCGTCCGCCGCCGCCGTCATGTTTACATGGTCGATCGCCGCAGTTACTGTAAGTTCGCGTTTATTTTGAGTTTTTGACGACGATTGTTTTTGGTTAGGCCTATTTACCCCCTGCTGGCAAATTATATGATGATGACAATATGTCATGGGGGGTGTTTGCCCCCCTCAACATATTATCGTATCCAACGGCATTCAAAATGGACGGGAACATGATGGCAAGCTTCCGTCGCCGCTCTGCGCAGTGTAAACAATGGTGGCGGTACGCCCGAACTCTACATTCTACCCGGCTAGGCCTATATTATAGGCTACAATAAATATGTAGGCTAGGCTATTTTATCTATAGGCTATGCCTAGTCTAATATTACAATTTAAAGTAGCATTCAAGTTGACTACAGCAGAACTTACCCTTGACCAGGTATAGGCTATCCTAGTGTTTACTAGGCCTATACCCCTTTGAAAGGACATTAGCCTAGCCTAACCTAACAACCTTACCTAACCTATTATAGTAGGCTATTATGGGTGGGGGTTGCCGCCCCCACACCCCGATTTTTGGTGTATTTGTCTATTTTGTCTGTGAAGTGGGAATTTTTTTCAATTTGTCGATAACGAAAATCCTCCATGCGGACTATAGCCTATAGAGAAAAATATGGCGAATCTATTGTTGCCCATTATCTCTAATAAATTGTTTCTCATAATGCTGCAGTAGTGTCGTTTAAAATACCAACCATTTAATTGTGTGCCTTTAAAAATTACCTAAATTAGGCTATAGGCTACTGGAAGATTAGAAGAATCTTTAAGAAAGACTAGGTTAGGGTTATTGTTGTGCCAAAGCTAGATTATAGCCTAAATATAAAAGGAAGTGAATAAAATTAAATTCCGAAAAAAATCGCCGTCAAAATAATAATAATAAGCATGTTACTTATTTCTCATAAGCGCCAATTTTTCCGAAGAATTCACTAGCGCTCGAAAAGAGAAAGAAAAAAGAACAAAAATCAATGCATCAAAAGAAGGCTCATATACAACACACATTTAACAATCACTAGCAGTGGCAAAATAGCCTAAACTCTATAGCCATCTGTCATGACACCTCTCTCAAGATCATAGCTTCTCTCAAAGAGAAAAGTCTTAAGTTGTCTCTTGAAGCATTCAACAGAACTCAGTTGTCTCATGGACAGCGGCAACCTGTTATACAACCTCGGAGCCATGTAGGAGAATGACCTCTCAAAGAAAGAAGACTGCTGGAAAGCCCTTGGTTCATCAAGACGAAAAGGGTCATTGTCATGACGCACAACTACACCATGGTGTGCCGGTAGGCGCCTCAGCAGCTCCGCAAGGTACCTAGGCTCACCAAATTTGAGAACCTTAAAAGTCACCAAACACAACTTAAATTCTATTCTTGCTCTTACTGGCAGCCAGTGCAGTTCTATGTGAAGAGATGTAGTAGGAGTTCTAGGTGGAACACCAAAAATTAGTCTTGCGGCCCTGTTAAGAACAGACTGAACTTTCTTCAAAATATAATTTGGAAGACCCACCAACAGGGCATTGCAATAATCAACACGAGAGAAGACCAATGAGTGAACCAACGTCAGGAGGCAACGTCTGGTTATAAACGGCTTCACCAAATAGAGATTTCTGATGTGCAAGTAACAACTTTTAACTATCTGGTTTACATGCTCTTTGAAATCTAATCGGGAGTTCACATATACACCCAGATTTCGAACAGAGTTGGCCGGTCGCAGCTGAGATCCACCCACATTGATGGAGAGGGCACCTACCATATCATCAGCTCTTCTATTTCCTCGGATGATGAGAATATCAGTTTTACCATCATTTAGTTTAAGTTTTCTCGCTCTCATCCACTTCTTGATATCAGACATCAACAATTCCATCTTACTCCGTATATCAACTATATTTGTGATTCTCACATAAATCTGGGTGTCATCTGCATAAAAGTGAAAGGTGACATTATGTGCACGAAGCAGAAGAGACAAACTGCTAATATAAATTATAAATAGGATAGGACCCAAAACTGATCCCTGCGGAACACCATACTGCAGGGGTGTCGAGTCCGAGACCACTTGATTTACCATCACACTCTGGGATCTACCTGACAAGTACGACCCAAGAAGCAAGAGAGCGGAGTCACGCACACCACAATCATAAAGATCACTCAATAACAACTCATGATCCACTGTGTCAAAAGCCGCAGAGAGATCAAGCAAGACCAATAGTGAGGCCACACCATTGCAAATGTTCTCAAACTAGATCATTATGTACTCTAATCAATGCTGTTTCAGTTGAATGATGCTGTCGGTAAGCAGACTGAAAAATTGGGATAGTTTCATTCTGCTGAAGTAGTGGTTGTAATTGGTCAAGTATTGCACGCTCTAATATCTTTGATATGAAGGACAGGTTGGAGACAGGACGATAGTTCAACATGTTCTCAACATCAAGTCCAGGTTTCTTTAGAGTAGGTCAGAGTAGTGCATGCTTTTCAGAATGTGGGAAGCTACCTTCAGAAAAGCACTTATTAATTATTTTGGAAATAAACTCAACTGTGTGATCATAGACTCTTGGTAGCTTGGAAACATTTATGGGATCCAACGGGCAAAATGTTTTATTGAGGTTTCTTATGTAGGACGAGATCATGTCCACCTCTACTGAGTGAAAGGATGAGAGGACATTATTAGGAATGTGTCGGGGTTGGAGTACAACTGAAAGTTCTTCACCAACAGAAGCATCATCCAATTCCTGTCTTATGCGAGTTATCTTGCCAGCAAAAAATGCCACAAAGTTGGCAGCCAACTCGGCATCAGGTACAGAAGGTCTTAAGCTGACTCTTGTTTTTCCAAGTAAACTGTTTACAATTGAAGCCAACCTCCTCTGGTCGTTACCACACGAGTCAACTTTTCCCTGATAATACACTTTCTTTTCATCTTTGATTTTGTAGACCACAGCTCTTCTGGCTGACAGGTATTGCAACCATGTAGAGTCTGTTTTATTTTTCCGCCATTCACGTTCAGCTCTTCTACGCGCTCTTCTAAGAAATTTAACTCGAGTGCTATACCAGGGCGAATCATCTCGTACTATGATTTTCTTCTCTACTTCTGGACAGTGATGATCGAACACTAATTTAAGTGCATTTCCATGTACCTCCACCAGCTCATCTGAAGTAAGGTTGGAAGTATCAATACTTCCCAAGTACTGTTTTACTTCACTGCTAGCCAAATTTAGGTCTGCATTTTTATAATTTCTAAATCTGATTACTTTTTCATGTGTGAGTGGCTTAGGGAAATCAAAGCTGAAAGTAATCAAAGCATGATCAGAGGTATTAGGGTCAGCATTCTCAACATCAACATCCAGAACACCACCACAACCCACAGGAGAGAAAACCAAGTCAAGGGTGTGTCCTAAGATATGAGTTGGGTGGGACACATGGTTTACAAAATTGTTCTGATCAGTCAACTCAAGGAACTCAGGAGAGAATGGCTTCAGATGAGGGCTGTCAAACCAGTAATTAAAATCTCCACACATCAAAAGTCTTCCAGTTTTAGCAGAAAATTCCTCGAGAAACTGCCCAAACTCTTCCATAAAACCCCTATCTGTGCCACGATGGCCAGGCCTATAGACAACTGCCATTCTTAGAATTTGTTGATGGAGTTTTATTTCCACTTCCAACAGTTCATAATAAAGAGGGGCTGGGTTATGGCTTATTTGCAAGATATTCACCAGAGATGTGGAGTAGACAACTGCCACTCCACCACCCGGATGATCTCCCCTAGGCCTAGGAACATTTATTATGGAATGGGTTTTAGGCAATGCCGCCTGGATAATATTCAGATCTGACTCGAACAACCAGGTCTCAGTGAGACATAATACATCAAGGTTACGTTCATCCAAGATCTCGCAAATATGATCCATTTGTTACGCAAGGAACGAACATTCAACAGACCCAGTTTCAACCGGCTCCCATGTGCATTTTTCAGTTTTTTGAACCTACAAAATCGGTGTTCTCAATAACTTTATTTCTCTGAGCTGTCATTAAAGGACAATTTCTACTTGAGGCGAAATGATTTGGCGGCTCCGTAACTGATGTGGAGCTCATACAATTTATACATTTGGGGGAAGTCTTGTTGGTGCAGTCTTTTGAGTTATGAGTACCAGCACAGAAGTTGCATTTTGGATCCTCATTTTTCCGATAACACCTGTCACTGGTATGACCAAAGCCCTGGCAATGGTAACACTGTGTTACCAGAAGCGATCGTTTGCACGACATCTAACATGTCCAACATTCACAGAATTGCCATCATCCACAATGGAAGAGCGTATTTCAGGTGACATTTTTACTACCGCAATCTTAGTGTGTGCATCACCCTTTTGCTTAATAGCAAATTCATAGCTAAGCCATCGTCGACCAGGGACTTTATTCTTGGGTTCTTGTTGAGGATGCTGGGAATGATCTCATTATCCTCAGTGTCATTAGCAATGCCTACCAGAGTCATTTTTGGCATCATCTTCTTTGGTTCGGAGACACTGAAGGCACTGTCCACCCCCAAATACTGATTGATGGCCCTTCCTGCATCTTCTTTGGCTTTCTTGGATGGAAGTCGTACCACCAGTACACCTGACTCAGTTCTAGTTAACTTGTTAACCGGAACCGAAGCCAAAGCAGTCTCGATTGCCTTTGTATCTGTATCTTTGTACTGGCTCGGAGGATCGGTCTTTTGGCTTCACTACCAGGACCTGATGGTCCCAGACAGTTTTTTTCTTTCCACCATCTACCACCTCAGTGGTGCGTTTGGTCGGCTCCTTTTTGGTCTCCGCTGTTTCCCTCACTACCTTTTCCTTGCTCTTCAAAACCTGCACTACATTCTTCTCAAACTCTCTTTTCTCTTTTTCTCTCTCTTCCACCTGCTCCTTCATGATTTCTTCCAATGCATCCACCTTAGCATTCCCCACCCTTGTCCACTCATCTTTTTCCTCACTTATTACTCCCTTTACTTTCTCACTTAAATGGCCCTCATACTCCTTTAGCTGCTCCTTGAGTGCCATGTTCTCTGCCTCCAGCTCATCTACTTTCCTTATCACTGCATCTAGGTTAGCAATTAATGGCCCATCTGCAGTTGCTACTGAACTGGCTCCACATATTTCTGTCAGTGACTCCACCTTCACACCTATATCTCTCCTCCAATTCTCCATAACTCCCTTCCATCTTAACAGACCCATCATCTGTCTCTTCACTACAGTCAATTGATCCTCCACTTCACCACCCTCTGCCAGAAATCCCTCAAACTCATAGCTCTCTTCATCTCCCAATAAACTCTGCCTCCGTTTGCCTTGGCCGGCCATTGTTTATATAAATGTAGCCTACAATTAAAAATATACAAAACACTTAATAAAATTTAGAGTAAAATTAAACTACTACCTGGGATAAACCCAGGTAGCGCCGCCCCCGTTTGTGCCACCCTATCTTGAAAAAAGAATAAATGGAAAAAATAAATAGAAATGGGTGTTTGCGAGGTCACCACGAGCAGGTGGGGTACGACTTGATTACCTTCCAAAGAAGGTAACCCAACCGAGGTGTCGCAAGTACTAGGCAAAGATGAAATGTGAAAACTTTAACCGTGTTTTGGGCCTTCAGCAGTAGCAGATACGTCACTCGGAAAACTAAACCTCATTGGTTACGATACTGCCACTGCGCACAGCTAACCGCGAAGTTAACCGCGGCGATCGCCCTAGTAAACATGACGACCGTACACCCGGTAACTACATCCATCCCATTAAAAGTTACTGTGGGACACCAAATATGTTGAGGGGGTCTCTGCGGCTCTGCCCCCCCACGTCGGCCCGTCACTTATTATAATGTACGGTAAGTCATCATCATCTGTGCTAATTCATAGGATCCCCAATTAAGGACAAAGTCAATCAACAGACGAAATAAGCTCCCAAATTACAATAACATGGCGGCCCGCCGTTTATGGGCGACTTTTTACACATCATTTTAAATTTTACTTTCCTGCCTGGTCTAGGCCTAATAGATTTTTCCAAAGAATCAAACTTAAATTAAAAGGAAGTAGCCTAGCCTACAGTTTATAGGAAGGCTATTCCAACATGCATTCCAGAACTTAGGCTAGCCTAGGCCTAGGCTATATGAAAATTTGTGGGTGGTCTGCCAAAAAAGAATCACTAGGCCTATTAGGCTATGGGTAGGCTAGTATGGGGTGCATTTTGCAAATCTTCTGAACTCTTAGGCCTAGGCTAGGCTAAATTAAAACTCACAAAATCTGAGTAAAACCAGCACTA
>CM064555.1:407183-437183 GCA_032716605.1 Paralithodes platypus
GTTGGTCGGTGCTACAAAGGGATGGAACAAATGGACTGCCAGAGAGAGAGAGAGAGAGAGAGAGAGAGACTGAAACTAAGCATAAGTTGGTCTTTAGATGGTGATATTGTGTGATGTATATCTTCACTTTGGAAACCTGCCATCAGACGTATCAGTAATGTTTACATAAAACAAGAGACGAGAGAGATAGATTAGATAGATAAGCAAGAAAGAGAGAGAGAGTGAAAATACAAGGGGAGAGTGAGTGCTTGGTGTGAGTGTGTCTGTCTGTCTATTTGTGTGTGAGTGCTGTGTGTGTGTGTGTATTCCACTTAGTTTTCTAGGATTATGGTAGTATCCTATAACTCTTTTGCTTCACATTTCCTAAGATATCTACTGGTGAAAAATGAAAGATTATATGGTGCAGTGTTCTCATTGTAACTTTGCATAATACTATCCACTCTACTTTTTAGCTGTTTTTGTAAACTTTATCAGGTACACCATCAGATATATGGAAAGAAGCTTCCCCATATATTGGTGTTTAGGATAATTCCTTATAACTCAGTGTAACTCTCTCTCTATTTCTTTATTTATCAATCATTCTCTCTTTGTATGCGTGTGTAACCGTGCATATCTATCTCTCTGCGTGTGTCACCGTGCATATCTCTCTCTCCCTCTCTGCGTGTGTCATCGTGCATATCTATCTCTCTGCGTGTGTCACCGTGCATATCTATCTCTCTGCGTGTGTCACCGTGCATATCTCTCTCTCTGCGTGTGTCACCGTGCATATCTATCTCTCTGCGTGTGTCACCGTGCATATCTATCTGCTCTGTGTGTGTCACCGTGCATATCTATCTCTCTTGCCGTGTGTCACCGTTGCATGTCTCTCGCTCCCTCTCTGAGATTGTGTCACCGTACATTATCTCTCTCTCTCCCTCTCGCTCCCTCTGTCTCTGCGTGTGTCACCGTGCATATCTATCTCTTCATGCGTGTGTCACCGTGCATATTCTCTCTCTCCTCCTCTCCCTCTCTCCTCCTCTCTGCGTGTGGTCACCCGGTGCATATCTATCTCTCTGCGTGTGTCACCGTTGCATATCTCTTCTTCTCTTCTCCCTCTCTGAGTGTGTGTGACCGTGCATATCTCTCTCTCCCTCTCTCTCTGCGTGTGTCAACCGTGCATATTCTCTCTCTCCTCCTTTCTGCGTGTGTTGTCACGTGCACTATCTGCTCTCTCCCGTCTCAGGTGTGTCACCGTGCGGAAGAGCCTTACGAATGGAGACAGATTGTTTAGATTACCTGGTGACGAAAATAAGATGAAACCTTGTGCCCCCCCCCCCCCCCCGGAAACAGCGAGGATGGAATGTTGCTTTGCCTCCTAAGTTGTGTCCTTTTTGTTGTACTTTGTTTGTGTGTCTTTAATTTTGTCCTTGGTATTGTCCTTACTTTTGCCCTTGGTGGTGTCCTTAGTTTGCGTCCTATTTTGGTGCGTTCTTTGGTTTTTCCTTAGTTTTTGTCCTTAAGTTTGTCCTTGATTTGTCCATATTTTTGTCCCTATGTTTGTCCTTGCTTTGTCCTTAATTTTGTTCTTGGCTTTCTCGTTACTTTGTGTCCTTAATTTTGTTCTTGGTTTTGGCCTTGGTGTGTCCTTAATTTTGTTCTTAGGTTTATACGTGTATTGTGTCCATATTTGTGTATCCTTGTGTTTGTCCTTAGTTCCCAAATGTTGTTCTTGAGTTTGTAATTATTTCATGTTCATATAATTATTTGTCCTTGAGTTTGTAATGTGTATATGTTCTTATTTTTGTCCATGGATTTGTTCTTGCTTTGTGTTATTATCTTTGTTTACGATTTTGTCCTTAGTTTGTGTCTATATTTTTGTGTTCAAGTATTCATGACTATCAATGTACTTTTGAGAGCAAAAATCGCGATGCATCTATTTACAGTTTCCTCCCTAGACCTCCATCAAATTAAAAAAAAAAAAAAACATCCATTAGATCCCCCTTCTAGATTAATTTGTAAATTTTTCGGTAGAAAAATGTCCCTGCCAAAGGCCGGTTCTTTCAACATTACAGGCTCACTATCGTTCGCCAGGGAAAAAATCGACACCTAAATAGCACGAAAGGTCTAAATATTGAAGAAAGAAATGGGGCGAAAGGTCTTAAAATCGACTAACTAATGGAGCAAACATCTTAACATCTGAAAACTAATGGGGCTAAACATGAGGGAGAAAGTGGTCTAGAAAACCGGCCAATGTCCCCTTAAAAGCTATAACTAAATTATTGCAAAACGGAGTCCTACCTATATATTGCGTTTTGCATTTACCCTTCCATGTTTGAAGATGTCTCTCTCTGGAGGGTAATGGGCTACATGAGAGACCAAGCCAAATACCAGAAGAGGATATGCATTTAAGGGGAAACTGGCCGTTTGTTTGGTCTATTATTTTATTTTTTCAAATATTTTTTTAGTTTCCTCCCTAGACCTCCATCAAGCTTAAAACAACACACCCTTCAAGATAAATTTGTACATTTTTCGGTAGAAAAATGTCCCGGCTGAAGGCCGGTTTCTCTTAAAATTGCAGGCTCGCTTTCGCTCGCCAAGAATATATTGACACCTAAATGGCACGAAAGGTCTTAAAATTGACAACGAAATGGGGCGAAAGGTGTTAAAATCGCCAAACTAATGGGCCGAACGTCTTATAATTTCAAAACTAGTGGGGCTAAATATTAGGGAGAAGGAGGTCCAGAAAAACGGTCTGCCTCCCCGTAACTGGAGAAGTAACTTTGTTCTGTCGTAAAAGACTGTGAATGTAAATATTTTATGGAACAAAAGCCATTCCATGCATATTGATTGGTTTCCAGGAAGGGAGTTTTACCTCATATTTCTTGCAAACCTAACATTGCGATCGCATTGCTAGTTCTGTTCGCTCCACTAAATTAAATTGCTTTTAGCTATTTCATTCTTCGAACACTTGTTCTCATATATTTTTCTTCTACTTGCTATGCATTTAGTCGACAGCAAAGATGTGGTTAAGATGTTTATCTGCATTTATATGTGTGAATGGCGATTAAATTTTCACTTTTCACTGTTCTACTGGAAATGTTTCACTTTCTCATCGGATATATGATAATAGACTGTAGATTTAATCGTTCAACACCATTCAGCAAGGATGCCTTAATCCAGATTGCGAGTGAAACAACGAGACATGCCTTAACCTAGGACATGCTAGACCACCCTAGGACTCACCATTGCCCTGTGCTAGACCTTGGCCGATTTGGCGACTCTTCCAAAACGCAATGAAAACCGGATCATCGTATATGAAATGCAATTGCACATCCAAACATTATATATGAATACTCAAAAGATGTGTGGTTGAGGTGTTACGGTGGTCCGTAGTTGAATATCTGTCGCAAAATCGGCAACGAGTGGCTGTGTGAATGTGCGTATTGGTTGGATGGAGTGAGGGAAAGGGAGGAGCAGGATGGAGGCGAGATGGGGGGCAGTAAATATCATTGGATTTTCACCCCTATAGCCATGACAGTCACACTTATTGTTTTTGTTATTGAGAGTGTATTGGTATGTGTTTGATTTGACATCTCTTCTTCCAAGAGGAGCGTCGAAGCCCACCAGTAACACCTCTCGAGGGGATTGTCGTAGCCCCTGGATTAATTTCAGAGGCTACATTGAAACCACTCAACCAAGTTTCATTATACTTAAGCCAACTATCTTCAATCACTCAATACAATTCAGATGCCCCATCCAGACTTGAATATGAAACTTCAATCAATAGTTCCATGGAGGTGCATTGTCTAAGCCAATGATATTTCCCCAACAGACGCAGCCCCGGTACCTGAGACGCTACCTGCCCCAGAAGGAACCCAATGGACTGGAGACTGCGGTGTTGGGCCTTACCTTCGTCATCAACCGCAGTCACTTCCCCAGGGGCGAGATGAGGCTCAAATGTGTGGCCAAGATAGCCACTATCTACTTCCAGTCCCAGGAGACGTCCGTGATCGAAACCGGCTTCCTCCCCCATACCCAGGCCGAGGAAAGCCGGCACAGCAATCGCTACTTCTTCTTTGGTGGGTTTAGTTATCCTACACAGATAGTACAGTATCTATCTATCTATGTATATCTATATACTCAGGCCGACTCGAGACAGAGCCCGAACAGGGACAACACAACACAATAAAGAATTCAGAAACAAAATACAAATTCACACACATCTTGGTTGCCCAGGAGAAGACCCAGAGACCAAGGCCCATTTGGGGTTACCAGCAAGATTCCCAGAGTACAGTATACATATTCTGTTTAGTTGGCATGAACAAGGGATAGAGTGTTTAAGTTTGACTGTTTGTGCAAGCTTCTCATGGCTGCACAAATTGTCATATTTAGACTGGATTCCTGACCCACACCCAGGCTGAGGAGAGCCGACATAGCGATCACTGCTTCTTATCTGGTGGATAGAGCGGTTTTTCCAGGCTTTGGAGGTGAAAATGAGAATGATGGGTAAAGGATTGGGTTTAGTAGGAAAGAATGGTAGAGATTGGGAGTTGAACCAGTTGTTGTTTGCTGATGACACAGCATTGGTGGCGGATTCTGAGGAGAAACTGCAGCGAGTAGTCAAAGTGTTTGGTGCGGTATTTGGGTGGAGGAAGCTGAGGGTGAACGTTAATTAAAGTGAATTCTAAAATCACAAATTTATAGGTCTTCTATGCAAACGCTCGTAGCATACGCAATACATTTTCAGATTTAGAGGAACTAGTGTTTACAGAAAATTACGATGTTATTGGCAAAACAGAATCTTGGCTCAATACAGAAGACAGAGACTTTTTAGCAGAGTGTTCACTTCCCAGTTATGTAATGTTTGAGAAAAGCCGAATAAATAAAAATGGAGGTGGCGTTTTACTTTTTATTAAAGAAAGTCTTAACCTGACCCTCTTGTCAAAACCTCAAATTGTGAACGTCTACATATCCTTTGTGCTAATAAAGAATAATAAAGGTACAATAATAATACTTGCACTATTATACAGACCTCCAGGTCAATCAGTGCAAACTGACCGAGAAATATATGAGCAAATTGCAGACATAAGTAATTCGCAAGATACCATATTTTTTGGCGACTTCAATTTACCTGTGACCAAGTGGGAAGATAGTATTACTTCACACTCTGGACAAGACCTGTATGCAAACTTGCAAGAGAGTTCGCTATATCAATTTGTTAGATCTCCAACCTGTGGAAATAATGTCCTTGACCTTATACTTTCAACAAAAGAAGAATTGGTAGAGAATTTGAATGTCGGTGATGAATTCAGTAAAAGCGACCATCGTACGATAACTTTCAATTTAAAGTTTACTAGTAACGAACCAAATAGCAGCATCGAGAAAGTCCCTAATTTCAAGCAAGCAAACTTTTGTAAACTTAGAGCAATGTTTAAAGAAACTGACTGGAGCTTTCTAATTAACAATAACGACATAAATACATCTTGGAAATCATTAGCAAACACTTATCTAAAAGCAGTGCCAGACTGCATACCATCGAAAATATGGCGTACAGGCCATAATGATAAGCACAAATGGTGGAATAAAGCTATTTCAAACTGCCTGCTTGCTAAAAAGTTTGCTAATGATGGTTTAAATCCTCACAAAATGACGAAGAACGGGTGAAATTTGTAGAAGTACGACGCAAAGCCAAAAAATAATTAAGCAAAGTAAAAAGACCCTTGAGTTATATATTGCGAATCAAAGTAAAACAAACCCAAACAAATTCTATAGTTATATCAGAAAGAAGAGAGTAGTTACTTAAACTGTTGGACCGTTAGTCGATGAAAATGGAGAATACACCAAAGACGAAGTGCAAATGAGTAATGCCCTCATTACCTTCTTTGCATCAGTTTTTACAACCGAAGACCTCAGTGATATCCCTACAGCATCGCCGATTCAGATAGATGATTCTGATGTTTTAAGCAATATCACCATTACAGAGAGAGAAGTATTGATATGTTTAGATAAACTCAAGGTAAATAAAATGCCCGGACCTGATACAAACTCACCTAGAGTTCTAAAGGAAGCTAAAGATGAGCTCTCCAAACCACTACCATTTCTATTCAATAAATCCTTGCAGTCTGGATCTATGCCTGATCAGTGGAAGCTAGCTAAAATAACACCAATTTTTAAAAAAGGCAGCAAATCCCTACCCAGTAACTATCGTCCAATTAGCTTAACCTTAGTTGTATTTAAAATGCTAGAAACGCTCATAAGAGACAGACTCGTAAATCAAATAGAGGAAAATAACATACTTAAAAATACTCAACGCGGCTTTCGTAACAAACGTTCCTGCTTAACAAACCTCTTAGACTTCTTCCACGATATCCTCAACCTCTATGATTAGAGTAAAGCTGTAGATAATATATACCTTGATTTTCAAAAGGCCTTTGATAAAGTTCTTCACAAATGTTTACTGCTAAAACTAAAAGCACATGGAATACAAGATGGTGTGTTGAAATGGATAGAAAATTGGCTCCGTGACAGAAAGCAAAGAGTAGTCATAAACGGTAAGGCATCTAAATGGACCAATGTAAGTAGCGGGGTACCCCAGGGATCGGTACTAGGACCAATTATTTTTCTAATTTACATCAACGACATACTGTAGATGAGGGTCTCACCTGTACAATCTCAAAGTTTGCTGACGATACAAAAATTGCAAATAGCGTACTCTCAAAAGAGCAAGTTGACAATATGCAACACAATCTAGATAAGTTATCATGTTGGGCCCAAATTTGGCAAATGAGTTTCAATGTGGATAAATGTAAAGTACTACATATTGGATACCGTAATGAGAAAGCAAACTATTCGATGAATGGCACTCAGCTTAAGACTGTAGACAGAGAAACCGATCTGGGAGTAACAATATCGAGTAACCTAAAACCGAGTCAACAATGTTCAGAAGTTCTTAAGAAGGCAAACAAAATAATTGGCTTTATAGGCGGGTCATTTGAGCATAAATCGAAAGAAGTTATCCTAACTCTTTACAATTCCTTAGTCCGCCCTCTCCTGGAATACTGCGTTCAATCCTGGTGCCCTTATTACCAAAAAGATATAGACAAGTTAGAACGAGTTCAACATAGAGTTACCAAAATTATACCTAGCCTAAAGAGCAAACCATACGAAGAGCGTCTTAGAGAATTAAATCTATTTCCTTTAACCCAGCGCAGATTAAGAGGCAACTTAATTCAAGTGTTCAAAATCATCAAAGGCATCGACAATATGAACTGTAGTAAGTACTTCACTATCGACCAATCTAATTACACACGGGGAAACAGTTGCAAAATTATTGGTAAATCTTTTAACTCGCACGAACCTAAGAATTTCTTCTTCAATCGAGTTGTCAACTTGTGGAATGGGCTTCCCCGAGACGTTATTGACTGCAGCACCGTTGATTCTTTTAAACTTCGCAAGACAAATATCTTGCATCAAACCCGCGACTGACTGCGTTTGTAAATGTATAACTTTATTTTACACCCCCTCAGTTACTAACCCATCTGTCCCCTACTAACTTCCTAATCCTGCCACGGACATTAGTTCCAGGGCAGTAGTACCCTTTCCAATGTTCTCTTATCCACTCTAAACCACTGTTTGGACACTTGATCCTCAGTGTTTTGGAGGACAAGCACCCTAGAAGGGTCACTAGACCTGTTGTTGCTTGATTTCCTTTGTAATCCTTGTACTCCTTTGTAAAGTGATGGTGTGTAATAGAGGTGCTCGAAAGGTGAATCTAGATGTGCGGCTGGATGGGGAAATACTGAAACAAGTAGAGTGTTTTAAATATCTTGGAGGAGTTATAAGCAAGGGCACAGGTGTGGAAATGGAGGTAAAAGAGAGAGCATGTGAAGGAAAGAAAGTTTTCGCAGCAATGGGAAGTATGTGGAAGGTGAGAAATCTCGGAATGAAAGCTAAAAGTGCAATGTATCGAGGGATAGTTGTACCAACAGTGATGTATGGGGCTGAGACATGGGCTCTGATGGCAAAAGAGAGAAGAAAAGCGGATGGGATAGGAGATGAGCTGCTTGAGGAGTATATGGGGAGTGACTTGTAGAGACAGATTGAGGAATGAAGAAGTATTTAGGAGAGTGGGACAGCAGAAATCTTTGTCGGCCAGAGTGAACAGAAGGGTGCTGTGCTGGTATGGACAATTGGACATGTTGAGCGAATGGGATATGAAAGGCTTACAAAGAGAGTATATGAGTTAGATACAAGGGGAGATAGAGGGGTAGGAAGACCTCCATTGAGATGGAGAGATTGTGTAGTACAAACGTTGGAAAATAGAGAGATGCCTCTAGAACTGCATTGTGGCGTGCTCCGCTGCGTGTCTGCCTGCTGAGAACAAAACCTCTCCGGGAGGTCGGGGCCCGGGCTCTTAGTGATCCTTGGTGTCTTGGTCTTCTCCTGGGTGACCTAGATGCGTGTGAATATATATTTTGTTTTTTATATTGTGTTGTGTTGTTCCTGCTCGGGCTCTGTCTTGAGTCGGCCACCCCCAGCTATGGGGTATGTGCCTGTGCATATACATATAAATACGACAATACGACACAACCTGAAGCAAAGTCCAGAGAGAGTCGAAACGTGTCGTGCCTGTACGACAATAAAACCGCTCTCTGTCATGTGGGTATTTTTGTGTATATACTAACTATCTATCTATTAATATATGTATCTGGAAATACATGAGATAATTATACAATACCCGGATCTTACCAGGTAATGGATATCCCAGTTTATTTCTTCCGCTGAATGATATACCATAAAATTCAATATATTTCCGTTCACTCCATTGCGTATATTGAGCTCTCTCTCCCTCTCTCTCTCTCAATATATATATATATATATATATATATATAGTATGGAAACTTAGGGAAAGGGCTAGGATTTTATTTTTATAACGTTTCGGCTTAACAGAGCCTTCGTCAGAACTGAAAATATATGGGCATTCTGCGGTTATATATACAAGTGTCGTTCATCCAGCTGGGCGTGTCGACGTTCCAATATTCGTCGTCCATTTTTATATTTTCCTTTTCGTTCCAGTTTCGTATTGCAATGTTCGCTGCTAGACTTGACCAATTGATGAAGCCTCCGCTGTTGTTGATAGCAGCGAACATTGCAATACGAGACTGGAACGAAAAGGAAAATAAAAAACGGACAACGAATATTGGAACGTCGAGATGCCCAGCTGGATGAACGACACGGGCGGGTGCCCAACCCCGAAAGGGGTTGAAATAGGGGAGCTATCCCCCCGCCAAAGGCGGCTTTCTAAGGTCTTTCCTAGCTGATGCTGAGAGGATTGGGTTCTAGTCATGTGGTGATGGGCTGGTCTATCAGAGTGAGAACTGAGTGATCTCTGCCATACCCATAGCTTACTCTGACTGTTCCTCTTACTTATATATTTTCTAGATCTCAAGTGACGGCGTCTCTTCCGTGGATTGACCTCCCAATCTACCAAGATTGGAAGCCAAAGCGTCACATTTATCCTTTGCCCCTCAACTTTCTCTTCATAATTGCTGAGGGGCACAGGGCCCTGGGTGGGGCTTTGGTTTCCTGGGCGTTTCCTCACCCTCCTCAGCTCCCCGCCATGGAGTGGCTTCGGTCACCCAGGCTTTATTGTGGTCTGCAGGGAGGGTTCTGTGGGGCCGCTCGGTTATGGCCGTGGCCTTGCTCGGGGCCTTGGGGCTGTTTGGCCAGGCAGCTAGAAGAACAACAACAACAACAACGACACTTGTATATATAACCGCAGAATGCCCTTATATTATTCAGTTCTGACGAAGGCTCTGTGAAGCCGAAACGTTATCAAAATTAAATCCTAGCCCTTACCCTAAGTTTCCATACCACCCATTCTTCCAACATTGTCACAATGGATAACACACATATATATATATATATATATATATATATATATATATATATATATATATATATATATATATATATATATATATATCTATCTATCTATCTATCTATCTCATCCTTGCCTCCTATGTACTTAAGGCAATCATTAATAGCTTCCCCTAAGGATATTAACAATGATCTTAATGTCCGTGTTGATTACTTCCGTCCACGTTTCCAGGACCACCCAATAAGTTTCCGGTCAACCCAATCAGCAGACCCTTTCTACCATAGTATATTCATTACGACCAAGCCAGCAATCTTGACCACCAACTTCTTATAAAAGGATAAATTATTCAATGGATATTAATCGTAGTCATGTGCTACACTTATAACCGTCTTGATGGTGTAATGGTTAGAGCGTGTAAAGTTTTGTATGAGATATCCTAGGGTCGAATCCTGGGAGAATTACATGCTTTCAATAATATCATTTGGAGGTTATTGGTGTTAAGAACGTTGTTAAAAATAACTATGAACATAGTTAATCAATTGAGCTAATAATTCTACAGTTGAAGAACAGTCCACCAGAAACTATAAGTCTATTCATTATAAGTTGGGCAAAATCTAGACCACAAAACTCTATAACTAAAAGGGCTGGAACAAATGGGCTGTAGTTGACCACACTTATTCCCTGGCTGACCTTTCCCAAACGATAGAAGTATTATCTTGATTACTCTAGCCGTTTCTGAGTAATGAGGTTTGTGCGGTATACAAAATTCCCTGCCAAAGGCCGGTTCCTCCTAAAATGACAGGCTCGCTATCGTTTGCCAGGAAAAAATCTACACCTAAATGGCACGAAAAGTCCTAATGTTTACAAAGAAATGAGGTGAACGGTCTTAGAATCGCCAAATTAATTTGAGCGAACGTCTAGTAATCTCAAATTAAATGGGACTAAACTCGAGGGAGAAGGTGGTCTAGAAAAGCGAAATTTGATTCAGTATAAAAAGGGCCTCCAGCAATTAACAGGCTTCGAACTCTCTCCCATTACCTTTATTACGACTACAGATCCTTCTAGAACTCTCTCCCATATCCTTTATTACGACTACAGATCCTTCTAGAACTCTCTCCCATATCCTTTATTACGACTACAGATCCTTCTAGAACTATCTCCCAATACCTTTATTACGACTACAGATCCTTCTAGAACTATCTCCCATATCCTTTATTACGACTACAGATCCTTCTAGAACTATCTCCCATATCCTTTATTACGACTAAGATCCTTCTAGAACTATCTCCCATATCCTTTATTACGACTACAGATCCTTCTAGAACTACAGATCCTTCTAGAACTATCTCCCATACCCTTTATTACGACTACAGATCCTTCTAGAACTACAGATCCTTCTAGAACTATCTCCCATATCCTTTATTACGACTACAGATCCTTCTAGAACTACAGATCCTTCTAGAACTACAGATCCTTCTAGAACTATCTCCCATATCCTTTATTACGACTACAGATCCTTCTAGAACTATCTCCCATATCCTTTATTACGACTACAGATCCTTCTAGAACTACAGATCCTTCTAGAACTATCTCCCATATCCTTTATTACGACTACAGATCCTTCTAGAACTACAGATCCTTCTAGAACTATCTCCCATATCCTTTATTACGACTACAGATCCTTCTAGAACTACAGATCCTTCTAGAACTATCTCCCATATCCTTTATTACGACTACAGATCCTTCTAGAACTATCTCCCATATCCTTTATTACGACTACAGATCCTTCTAGAACTACAGATCCTTCTAGAACTACAGATCCTTCTAGAACTATCTCCCATATCCTTTATTACGACTACAGATCCTTCTAGAACTACAGATCCTTCTAGAACTGCACAAATTGATAACATTTAAAACAACGTAGCTTGTACAGAAGGGAATAAGGGGAGATGGGTCGCTTTTCTGATCCTACTTCTTCCTCATGCTTAGCCTCATTAGTTTTCAGATTATAAGATGTTTGCCCCATTAATTTGTCGATCTTAAGACCTTTTGCCCCATTTCTTTGTTAATATTAAGACCTTTTGTGCTATTTATGTGTCGTTTTTTTCATGGTGAACGATAGTGAGCCTGTAATTTTGGAACAACCGGCCTTTGGTCAGGAAATTTTTCTACCAATTTTTTTACAAATTAATCTAGAAGGGGGATCTACTGGATGTTCTTTAAAGTTTAATGGAGGTCTAACGAGGAAACAAAAAACAAAAAAAGATAAATATATTAAATAATCGACCAACAAATATAGCCTTCCCCCCTTAAGCAAGTCGTATTGAGCTTGTCCTTCGTCGTGTTGGAGAAACAAGAGACATGACTATTATACACAAAAATCCACACATGACAGAGAGCGTTTTTATTGTCGTACAGGCACAACACGTTTCCACTCTCTCTGGAGAGCCGGGTATTGTATAACTCATGTTTTTCCAGTGGACCCGGGTTCGAATCCCGATGTATCAATGGGAAGATATTATTGGGATGGAATTTGTGCTGTACTTAGTATCAGTGCATTACCACAAAGCCCACCGAAACGCCCAAAAAATACCCTCATTGTTCCCTGATTAAATAGCACTGTATGAATATTCCCATATTCAAAATATGCTACAGCGGGGCAATACCTAATGAGATAACTGCTCAATAAATGGTGTTCTGAGAGTGAGGGTCCGAGCCTTGGGGGTCAGACAGTGAAGCATAAAAGGTGATGCAGCTTCAGAGATGGGGCTGCTTTGAGCCGTGAGTGGAGCTCTAAGTGCTTCACATGTCTCACTCTCTAGACTGGAACAAGACCTCACAGGCATCTCCGTGTAGAGCGGTTGGATGTACACCCTATGCCCGAGAGGGAGTAGTTGGAATAAGAAACATAAAAATTATATACAAAAAAATAATATATATATACTGTACATATATATATATATATATATATATATATATATATATATATATACTGTATTATATATTATATATTATATATATACACTATATATATATTATATATACATATATACGGTATTATATATATATATATATATATATAGATATATATATATATATATATATATATATATATATATATATATATATATATATATATATATATATATACTGTATATATATATTGTTATGCCGGGATATAATATTTATATCTCGTTATCAAGTCTGCACTAAAATCCAGGTATGGACTTATAGACTGTAAATGTCCTCAACAGGAACACATCTAACACGTACTTAATCACAGAAATAGGTATTCAATCAGGTGCTACAAAACTCAATGAACACACGCATGTAATTTGTACAGTGTACACATATAATTTATTCAAATGGCAGAAGGGTTGATATATTTATTATTTCTTGTCATATACTCCTGATCTCTCAATGCGTTGCATAATTATTTCAATGTTGACATCGCGGATATATCGAGCAAAATAAGGACTGGGAGTTAACTAAACTATTATAAGGAACAGTAAGCAACACAGGGAATGCATAAGTATTCAGTCTCGAATCAAGAACACAAATTATAACCTACTGTGGTAATATGGTAATAGGAAATATACAATTAATTATAAAGAACTCTTAACATATAGAATTAACCCTTGATAATAATATATATGTGAGTCGAGTGTCTAACGTATTTTTATTCTTTACAACAGAAGTTTCCCCGGGTAGGAGAGAATTAGGTGAGTTGAGATTTTAAACAAGTACAGGAACAGTTAGTGTGAGTAACGCTCACGGGGGGGGGGGGGGGGGGGGCGCTCGTGGGCAAGTAAATCAACCCGGGTAGGGGTGGCTAATGACCAGGTAAATAGCTCAGGTCATTCAAGTTACTGTGGTCCTGGGAATTTTATTTACTATTAGTGCGACTATGAACTTAATATTTGGAAGAAGAAGTTGAAATTACAGGGAATCTATCTATCTATCTATCTATTGCCTGACGCCGTGATCCCCGAAGGGGTGGCCACGAACGAACCGCCCCCATGCACCTCTGTCCCCAGTCAGTCGACGCCCCTCCCCCCAACCAGCACCACCTTCGTTCATGTACTTCCTCACTCCATCCTTCCACCTCATATTCGGTCTACCTCTCCCCCTCTGTCCCTCCACCTCGCTCTCATACACCCTCTTAGTCATTCTCTCGCTTTCCATACGTTCCATATGGCCGAACCATCTCAAGTTGTTCCTTTTCACACTTTCCAGCACATCTACCTCCACACCACACCTCCTTCTTACTTCTCATTAGTCTGTCTATCCCTCCATGTAACTCCGCACGCACTCCTTAAGTAATTCATTTCCACTGCTCTCACTCTTGGTCTGAGTCTCTCACCAACGTCCATGCTTCGCTTCCGTAAGTCAGTGTCGGGATTACCACACTGTCATGCAAGGACTTCTTCACTTCCATACTGACCACCCTATTTTTTGTTACTGCTTTTAGCGTTCCTACAACCCTCTTCCCCTGTTGTACCCTCTCCCGCACCTCTTCATCCATAGTCCCATCTTTACTCAACACACTGCCCAGATACTTAAAAGAGTTGACGATCTCCATAGCCTGACCGTTCAGCTTCACCTCACACTCTGTGACTTCACCCCTTTCGAAGACCATAACAGGGAATGATATGCGTAATTAATTTTACAATTCAACTTGTTATTAACTTACTTTTGATAAAAATATGATATGAACGTATGTCTCTCAATCAATATATGCAATAATATTAACACCCTACGAGCGGCCTAGGCGGTAATTTATATGTACCGCCCAGCGGGGGGTTTTGGCCATAAATGGGGTTGTTTCCGTGCTCTTTTGCATGCATAAACAAGACCCAGAGCGTAATACAAGTATGTATCCCTGAAAGGGCGTAAATTGAGCTTTCCAATGACACCCGAACCATCCTTCTACGATCACTGGTTGTCTTGCAACGATCGTGCAACCGAAGGGCAAAATGGCTAAAATACGGTAATTTTCTTACATTATTACGTGTGTAGCGACTAAGGTGGAGGGTGCAATAAATCTCAGTTGGTCCACGGCGGCCGTGGCGAGCGGTCAGGCGGTAACCTATGCTCCTCCCACAGCTCCGCTCTCTCTCAGACCACATTACGTGCTCAAAATTGCACTCGACAATAGCCGGGTGCCACCACATAGGCCATATTTATTTCACTCGACTATAGCCGTGTGCCGCTTGTTATGGGTTAAATCGGGTCGAGGAATTCAGATGTAATATTTACTCTGTGATTATGAATAAATCAAGGATCAATATCTCTTAAGCTTAAATGGATGAAACGTACAGTTAACAGAACTTGCGTAATTAAACAATACTGAAGAACGCTTTATATAAAATCAGCGTATACGATTATTTAAATACGATATTAACCCGTCCAGCCCCGGCTAGTTTTGTAATGTTTGTTCACCAGAACCCGGCCGGTTTTCAAAATTTTTTTTTATTCCAGAAACAATAGCGAATGGGTTAGGAATGAAGGAAAAACCACGAAAAACCGCTCAAAAAGCTTAAAGAATGGTCCTACAGAGCCCCCGAAAACGTATTTTACAAGAGTACAAAATTGAAGGCAATTACCCCCAAAAACCAGGTTATTGCGCGCTCACGTGCACGCACGACGACTTTGAGAGTTTTCAACCATCGGCACGGTTGCGTGGGATACGTACACAGTTCCCATACAAATCTGAGCCCTCTTGAGTGGCTACACCTGAGGTTACGGTCGGCGCAATTAGGGTGACGCACCAGGCGCGTCTCTGGGGCTGTGCGTTACATACATCGCCGACGCGTCAGGCGCGTCGCTGGGGCTGTACGGGTTAATTATAAGTAAAATGGCGTACACGACAAAGTTGTACTAAATGAAATACCCGAAAAGGTATAATAAGATATCTGAACGAGTTAACAGAGTCTTGTAAAGAATTCACACAATAAGCGGTGTATTCAGATTGATGAATAATTAGATAATCGATCTATGCAAGACTAGAATTCCTAGATGATAAGAATCAAAATGATCTACATCAATAATCAAATGAACATAAATACGGTTCATACAATAATGGAAATAACGTTTAAACAAACGAGCGTAGATGTAGAATCTCGGAAAGAAAGTATATAATTATAATAATTAATAACAACTCTTCACAACGAGGGGGAACTGACATAAACAAAATATGAAATTGAGCGTAGGTTCTAGGTAACAGGTTCTTATTTAAAGAAGGGAATAATTACACATTATACACTTTGACTTCAACTTGTAACATACATAATAGAATTGGACATAATTATACAAGGAAAATCTGTGAGGATTTAGCCAAGTGCTTTTAATGAACACAAGTATGTATCGTATGCGTAGTACGTTCTAGGAAGTAAATATCAAAATTGAACACTTAGATCTTAGGCACAGATCTAGATAACAATTACTACAAACTCTGAGAGATTAACACATACGCAATGGATAAGGATCTTGGACACAGATCTCTAGATAATTAAGCACTGTAATATTCACATATTTTAACCTTACCTTCACATCAATAATCACAACGTAAGATACTGAGAAACACTTAGGGTAATGAAGGAGGGTCGAGAGCTGAGGGAAAGTCTGGCCGACGTTCAACGTAGGTCCACAGGACAGCAATTCAGGATGAACTGCTTCTCGCACTCAGGACTTCAGAAGGCACACAGCAGGTTCGGCGAGCTCTCAGGGCAGGGGTGAAGGCAAGACGATTGTTCCACTGCTGTTAGATGCCCCATTCTTATTCAGAGTTAAGGACATTACCCCAGTGGTTGTTTGCTTACTTTTCCTATATTTCGTTGAGGCTATGTTTGACTTAATTCTTGCCTCTTGCTTATAGGAATTCAAGGTAAAAAGGATATTGTAATACGTTGTGATCAAGTTGTGATGCTTAATACTTAACTAATACATACATGTGAATTATTATTAGGTACATACATACAATAGCTATTTTATTTAACACTTAGGTGTTCGTTATGTAGCTTAGTATACATGTGATAATGATTATACTGATTACTTCATAATTGAAGCTCTTTGGCCAACTTGGTAATAATTCGCCTATGTTGTCTTCTACTATTATGTTAGATGGTTCTCCAGGCCCATCATAATGTATAGGCCTCCTTAGTTCCATTTGTTCTGGTAGCATTCAGGCCTTTGGTGTTTTACTTGCATAAACATTTCTTCGTTATACTGCAAATCCGGGGTCTGGACAAATGGTGGCTGGTGATAGGCGGGTATGTTTTGAAACCGCGGCCGTGATAGGACATCAGGATTTCTCTTTAACTGGGGTGACTGTCCTAGATGTCCCGTGCCCCATAGAGTCTGGGAAGTTCCTGAGGTCATGGGGTGCTCGGGTAAACTTGGCTTTCTTCGTTCCCTCCTTACTTTGATGTTTGCAATCTTACATGAACTGGAGCCCGTTCTCGCCAACCCCGTCACTTCATATATAAATATATATATATATAATTAACAGCATAATCCAAATGAGGCCTCACTAACTCTAGATAAAGTTTTAAGATTATGTCTGTTGTTCTGTTAATCACGCTAATAGATAAATTACAAATATATGTACAATAAATCAAAGCAAAATTGAAAGGCTTAAAGTAAAATATTTGTGGTATGGATTTACTGGTTAACTTGCTAGTGGTCAGGTCTTCTGGGTTCCGAGAATAGTAATCCCAAAATACCATACGACTCAAAATTCACCGAAATCAAATCAAACCAAGCAAAGTTTTCACAATATGATTTCTCGGGATATAGAGTATAAGGTTATCTATCTATCTATCTATCTCTCTATATACAATATGTGTATCTATATACAATATATATATCTATCATTTATTTACCCATCTATCTTACCTATTTACCTATCTTTATGCCTATATACCAATATACTTATGTACTGTATCTATGTCTTTCTCTATCTCTCTCTCTATCTCCCTCGACCTCCCCCTTCATCCCTCGACACCCAACTCTCTCTCTCTTTCATTCTCTCTCTCCTTCCCTTCCTCCTCCCTCCCTCGCCTCCCCATTCATCCCTCGACACCCAACTCTCTCTCTCTTTCATTCTCTCTCTCCTTCCCTTCCTCCTCCCTCCCTCGCCTCCCCATTCATCCCTCGACACCCAACTCGCTCTCGCTCTCTCTCCCTTCCTCCCTTGGCACCCCAGCATCCAACAAAGAATCTCTGTATTTCTTCCCTTAATGGAATACTGTCAATCACTGGCTTACGATTGCTTTCCCCGAGACCACGAACAACACATTTCTCACAGTTTTCCATCCCAACACCTCCCTATATGTGTGTCTTTATTTTATTGATATATCTGGATTTGTATGTTTGGTATATATATATATATATATATATATATATATAATTAATATGTATATATATATAATATATATATATATATATATATATATATATATATATATATATATATATATATATATATATATATATATACTGTATATATACATATATATATATTTTCTTTAATACATACGAGGTTGAAAGAAATGGCAATTTCTGCGTTGGAAATTTTATTATTCAAAGTTTCCAGGTCTCTGATGAGTTTTCGCTGGGTGGCAGGAAGTAGATGAAGGAGATGAGCAAAGTTCATGGTGGTACAGGGTTACATTAAAGTACATGAAGATACAGGATATACGACGCGTTTCACTGGACAACCAGCATTATCAAGTAAGGAAGGAATGATATAAAAGGTAACAGGAAGGGTATATATAGAGGGTGGAGGATCAGAGGAGGCGGAAAACAGGGGGCAAAAGTCTGTGATTGGTGGAAGGCTAAACTAGGAGAGAGAAAGGGGGTAACCGCTTCACGCATGCGCACTGGATGCGGGATGGTGGTCGATAGGTGGGGTCGAAGCTGATTGGCTGCGTGTCGAGGGGCGTGGCCTAAGTTGTGTGGCGCCTGCAGAAGACGAAGCTGAAGGAGGTAGCGCGGGGGGCTGCGTCAAGGGCACCGGGGGCCGAGGAGGGGTGTGTTAGGTCCTGTAGGGTAGTGCCTTTTGGCAGAAGGAAGGATCTGAAGGTCCAGAGTTTGGTTGTTGATGTTGGGATGTAAGGCTTGGATATATAAAGCTTCGAGTATAGGTAATCTCCTTGGGTCACTTTCTTTATCGAGTATGGTGGTGTGTTTCTCTAACTCGTTGCGTGTGAGGTGAGGGTGGTTAGGGGTGAGATAGTGGTCTTTGATGGCTCCAGCCTGAAGGTGAAGAGTTAACCGACGTGAAAGACGAGTCTGCGTCATACCAATATAGGAATGAGGTCCACAGTCCTCATAATTACAGGTATGTTGGTAAATGACGTGATCGTCGGTCATCGGGCTCTTTATCTTGGTGGAGGCTGGTTTGTTGCGGAGAACGAGGTTGGAGGTCTTGGGGGATTTGTAATAAATTATTAATTTGATTTTGTTTTCCGGGTTGGTTGGGTGGACATGCTTGGAGATTATTTCTTTTAAGACAGCCTCATCATTTTTGTGTTCAGAGGACATGTAATTGCGGTTGAAGATCTTAATTTCATTGGGGGGGTCAATGTTGGGAGGGCTTTGGGTGTGCCATTTTTCAAGATGGTGGTTGATGGTGCTGGAGATGTCGGAGTTGGAGTATCCGTTATTTACTAAAACTTGGGATAGTCTTTCTAGTTCCTGGTGGGTGTCGGCCCAGGTAGAGCAGTGCGTGAGGGCTCTCCTAACATAGGCGGAGATGGAGGATAGAAGATAACGGCGGGGGCATTCACTATCACCGTTGAGGCATTGTCCTGTGTTAGTAGGTTTAATGTAGACGGTGGTTTTGAACCCATGGTCGTTCAGAGCTACGAGGATGTCGAGGAAGGGGAGTTGTCCATAGTTAGATTTTTCAAAGGTGAAGTTAAGTCCGGAGGAGGTCATGAAGCGACGCTGGAGTTCCTGTAGTTCGTGGAGGTCCTTGATTTGCACGAAGATGTCATCCACGTATCTACAGTAGACGGCGGGTCGTTGGGCAGCTAGGAGCTCTTCCTCGATGGTACCCATGAAAAAGTTCGCAAAAAGAACTCCTAGGGGGCTGCCCATCGCCACACCGTCTATCTGCTTGTACATGTTGCCCCGGGGGCAAAGGAAGGGGGCCTCCTTGGTACATAGCTCCAGTAGTGTTTTCAGGGCCTTCTCCGGGATGTCCAGTGTAGGTGTACCAGGGCAATGATAAATTCGACGTAGAATCATGTCAATGGTCCTATCCACTGGCACGTTGGTGAACAGGCTTTCTACGTCGAGAGAGGCGATAGTGTGGTTGTTGTTACGGTTGTGGTTGTCCTTACTTGATAATGCTGGTTGTCCAGTGAAACGCGTCGTATATCCTGTATCTTCATGTACTTTAATGTAACCCTGTACCACCATGAACTTTGCTCATCTCCTTCATCTACTTCCTGCCACCCAGCGAAAACTCATCAGAGACCTGGAAACTTTGAATAATAAAATTTCCAACGCAGAAATTGCCATTTCTTTCAACCTCGTATGTATTAAAGAAAATTTATTACCTGGCTTTACCAACATATATATATATATATATATATATATATATATATATATATATATATATATATATATACAGTATATATACATATATGTCATACAATATATTTGCATGATGATTCGGGTTCCCCCATTTACTTTATATACAGAAGTATCTTAGTTCATATATGTATGGTGACTATTGGTTACGACTGTACCAGAGCTACTTGAGGGTAATGAGTGTGGTGGACAGGATGTTATATACTCGGTTTTCGGTATGCTACTGGTTGGTTAGTGATTACTGTACGCTGACTTGAGATCACGCAACTACCTTAGAATGCTTGTTCTGCATAAATTGGCACTCGAGCTGAAACGGCCACGGAAGTAGAGATTCTGGCGATATTCGGCCGCTGGTCTTACCGGCCGAGAATAAGGCGCGGTCTTTCCACAGACTGGAAGACCCAGCACTCTATGACACACCCTGCTCGCAGCCAGAATGGTCCCGCACTCGCTAGGGCATCACTTCACCCACCTCAATCCAGTCCTCACACTTTGGGCCCTAGGTAGAATGCACCTCACCATTTTACACCCAATGAAGAATCACCAGTGACGCTGAAGCCCTGCATAACCCAAGATATATTGGACGTTCGTGGAGAGACTCAGACCAAGAGTGAGAGCGGTGGAAATGAGTTACTTGAGAAGTTTGTGCGGAGTTACATGGAGGGATAGACAGACGAATGAGGAAGTAAGAAGGAGGTGTGGTGTGGAGGTTGATGTGCTGGAAAGTGTGAAAAGGAACAACTTGAGATGGTTCGGCCATATGGAACGTATGGGAAGCGAGAGAATGACTAAGAGGGTGTACGAGAGCGAGGTGGAAAGATGGAGTGAGGAAGTATATGAACGAAGGCGGTGCTGGTTTGGAGGAGGGGTGTCGACTGACTGGGGACAGAGGTGCTTGGGGGTGGTTCGTTCGTGAACACCCCTTCGGGGATCATGGCGTCAGGCAATAGATATATATATATATATATATATATATATATATATATATATATATATATATATTATATATATATATATATATATATATATATATATATATATATATATATATATATATATATAGTATATATATATATATATATCACGCATACACAAACACAAACACACTTGTTGACACTTCTACATAATTATATACTGTACATATTGAACATATGGAAACATAACTAACACACACAACACAAAATTCTTCTCCCTCTCTCTCTCTCTCTCTCACTCCCCACTACCACCACCACACTCTCCACCAAACACTCACACACAAACAACGTCAAGTCGGCTACACACACTTTTCTCGTCTATGTTGGATTTCCGATCACACAACAACACCACCATGCCTCACTTTCTCACCCACCCCAAAACAATACAATGTTTATACAGAAGCGGGCATATTTTTATCGGCTGAAGGGAGGGGAAGGCAGGGAATTTGAGGGGAAGTATTTTTATATTTCTCTGACCCTACTAAACTGCACACAATCGTCTAAATACAGCTAGAATATATAAAACACGTCACCGGTACAGAAGGGCATGCATCACACAGATCCATCCCAAGTTGTTACAATCGTCTAATGATAGTCAGAATAAACTACCACACCGCGTCATAATCTTCAAGGGGTTAATTTTGTACTATACGTATTGCAATTGTATTATCAGTCTAGTTGTCCATGAAGTCATGTATAAAGCTATACTTCTTAAAAAAGCGTAGGCTTTTCGAATATATTTCCCGTATTAATTATGGTAAGATATTTATATAGAGTATTACAAATTACATTTAAAGACATAATGATATATACTGTATATATATATATACAGTATATATAAATATACTGTATATATATACATATATATATATACAGTATATATAAATATACTGTATATATATACATATATATATATATATATATATATATATATATTTATATATACCGGTATATATATATATATATATATATATATATATATATATATATATATATATATATATATATATATATACATACAGTATATAGATAGATAGATACATACATACAGTAGATAGATAAATCAGTGCTGGGATCAACATATTTATTTGTGGGACGCGTTTCGGCTCAAACATAAGCCATCTTCAGCCTATAAACAAGACGGAAATGGCCTACATGAATATTTATGTGAAAATGCCTCATATTATACACTTGTAGCTGATAATAATCAATTCTGCGTAAGCACAATTGTCCCCCCCCCCCCCCCCCAATATAGTGGTACCATTTTGGCCAAATGTCTGTCTGTCTGTCTGTCCGGATACTCCTCCTAGAGGACCTAGACCGTTCGACGGATTTCCACCAAACTGCACACGAACATTTGGTGTGTGAATGCGATGGTCAGTCAAAAAGGATTTTTTAAATTTGTGCCATAGTTAAGATTTTAGGTCAACAATATGGTTTCCCCCCCCCCCCCCCACCTCCGCCGTATACTGACCTTACTTTGTTTGCACGAATATCATACTGTATGGTACTATTAAATATTTGCTTCATGAACGAATACTCTGCACCTGTTCTACTAACCCCTTTCTCTATTTTTGCAGGAAGTGGTGTGAGCAGACTAGGAGGCGAGGTAGGAGGAGGAGGGTGTATGGTGGTGGTGGTGGTGGTGTTGATTCTGTTTCCTGTCCTGCTCAACTAGACTTTGAAGGAGGATGGTAGAGGAGAGGTTCGATAAGATAGAAAAAACATTAGTGGTGATTGAGGAGACTTAAAGAGAGGTTCGACAAGAGAGAAAAGGTTTGGGAAGATTCGAGGAATTGTAATTTAGCGATCTGTGTGTGTGACGGATGTGGTATATTTAAGGTTGTCGGAGGTATAGCGAGCAAACTACAAAAAATATGTAATAAATACGGTATATAAATAAACACAAAATAATACAAAATACTAAAAAGAAAAAAGAAAAGAAAACAAATATCTCCCTGGTAAAAATAGGTATGTAAAAACTAGAATTCCCGGGAGTTGATTATGGCTAAGCTAAATGACTAAGGATTTAGCCAGTTAGACCTTCTTCAGGGGAGGCAGACCCTTTTTCTGGACCCCCTTCTCCCCAATGTTTAGCCACACTGGTTTTGATATTATAAGGCGTTCGGCCCATTAGTTTGGCGATTTTAACACCTTTCGCCCCATTTCGTTGTCAAGTTTAAGACCTTTCGTGCCATTTAGGTGTCGATTTTTTCCTTGCGAGCGACAGCGAGCCTGCAATTTTAAGAGGAACCGGCCTTTGGCCGGGAGATTTTTCTACCGAAAAATGTAAAAATTTATCTTGAAGGGGGGTCTAAGGGGTGTTTTTCTAAGCTTGATGGAGGCCTAGGGAGGAAACTAAAAATATATATGAATAAATGAATTAATAGACCAAACAAACGGTCAGTCTCCCCTTAAGCCCTTCTGTACCGGTGACGTCTTTTTCATTTTATTCTAGCTATATGTAGACGATTGTGTACAGTTTATATGTAGACGATTGTGTACAGTTTATATGTAGACGATTGTGTACAGTTTATATGTAGACGATTGTGTACAGTTTATATGTAGACGATTGTGTACAGTTTATATGTAGACGATTGTGTACAGTTTATATGTAGACGATTGTGTACAGTTTATATGTAGACGATTGTGTACAGTTTATATGTAGACGATTGTGTACAGTTTATGAAATATCTGTGGTAGTAAAGAGGGTTAAGTGAGATAGTTCAAAGCCTGGTGATTTCTGGAGGCCCCTTTTAAACTGCATACAATCGTCTTATAGTAGGCAAAATAAAGACGATGTTGTACAGTTTATGAAATATCTGTGGTAGTAAAAAGGGTTAAGTGAGATAGTTCAAAGCCTGGTGATTTCTGGAGGCCCCTTTTAAACTGCATACAATCGACTTATAGTAGGCAACATAAAGACGATTGTGTACAGTTTATGAACTATCTGTGGTAGTAAAAAGGGTTAAGTGAGATAGTTCAAAGCCTGTTAATTGCTGGAGGCCCCTTTTAAGACTGAATACAATCGTCTTATAGTAGCCAGAATCAAGTTAAAAGGACGGCACCGGTACTGTAAGGGTTAAGGAGAGGCAGACCGTTTGTTTGGTTTATTAATTAATTTATTCATATATTTTTTTTTAGTTTCCTCCCTAGACCTCCATCAAACTTAGAAAAACACCCCCTAGACCCCCCCTTCAAGATGAATTTGTACATTTTTCGTTAGAAAAATATCCCGGCCGTAGGCCGTTTCCTCTTAAAATTGCAGGCTCGCTATCGCTCGTCAGGAAATAATCGACACCTAAATGGCACGAAAGGTCTTAAAATTGACAACGAAATGGGATGAAAGGTGTTAAAATCACCAAATTAATGGGCCGAACGTTTTATAATCTCAAAACTAGTGGGGCTAAACATTAGGGAGAAGGGGGTCCAGAAAAACGGTCTTCCTCCCCTTAGTGGTAAGTATACATCTCTTGTAAACAATCACATAGAACAAAAAAAAAGTCACATCGATATTCCGTGGAATTGTTATCAAAGTATTTAGCTTAATAATTTTTGTCTCTCTCTCTCCCTCTCTCTCTGGGTTGTATTCATTCGGCCCCATTCAACCTACTGTTTTAAGAAGTCTATCCCCATCCAGGTGTCGATTTTTTCCTGGCGAGCGGAAGTGAGCCAGCACATTTTATCAATGTTTTTGGCACTAGGCTAAATTTGTACATTTTTCGATAGAAAAATGTCTCTGACGAAGACGGATTTTCCCATACAATGCTGGCTCGCTATTGCTCGCCAGGAAGAAATCGACACCTGGATGGGGATAAACGTCTGAAAACAGTGGGCTGAATGGGACGGAATGGATACAACCAAGAGCAAGAGATAAAAGGAGAGAAAACAAGCAGGTGACCTCCTTCATGTTCTTCACTCGTAGCTGTAAGGTACGCGTAATAGTTCGTGGACCACTTTGTTTTAAGGGGAGGCAGACCGTTTTTATGGACCCCCTTCTCCCTAATGTTTAGCCCCACTAGTTTTGAGATTATAAGACGTTCGGCCCATTAGTTTGCTGGTTTTAACACCTTTCGCCCCATTTCATTATAAATTTTAAGACCTTTCGCGCCATTTAGGTGTCGATTATTTCGTGGCGAGCGATAGCGAGCATGCAATTTAAAAAGGAACTGGCCTTCGGTGGGAAATTTTTCTACCGAAAAATGTACAAATTTATCTTGAAGGGGGGTCTAAGGGGTGTTTTCCTAAGCTTGATGGAGGTCTAGGGAGGAAAAAACAAAAAACAAAAAGCAAATGAATTAATAGACCAAACACACAGCCAGTCTCCCCTTAATTATGCAAACAAGCTTTTGAAATGTTTATATATAATTACATTTGTAAGTACAGTCGGCCTAATAAGTGATGTCTCGGTACCAATTATGTTTGGATCAATAATTGGTATCAGCAATATTTACACTTGATTTCTTCATTTTGATCGAGACATACAACCATGTTCCTTCACTTACACACCCTATGTAACATCTGACAGACATTAATACAGCACAGAGTGAGCCAAGCGTAATGACAGCTGATACATGACATATTAACGCCACCGTACACTCGGATACCATAGTCTCTATCCCACTCATAAGAATTAGTTGACCGCTTATGTTTTTCATTACGCAATTATAGATATACAGTATGTATTGCTTTTTTGATAGAACTTGCTTTTCAATATATAGTATATGGTGTTTTGTAGTTGGTATGTAGATATTTATATTCATAAATTCGTTTCCAGAGATATACTTCCATATTTAAAAATAGGTGAAGTCCACGATAATTTGCACGAGTGGACTAAAGACTATGGTATCCGAGTGTACAGTGGGCCACACGAAATGATATGCCTTCAGGGATTTTATGTATGGATTTATAAATATTGGGAATGGCTAACAAAACATTTCTTTATAAAATATTTACTTAATCAAATCAACTAACTAATACGTAGGATAATACGCTTTTAATTCAGTCTTACTCATCTACTTTGAATAATTGAAATCCCGAGGTGTATGCTGACTAATGTGGGCAACTGTACAACATTACTATAACAAATATATACCATGTAATGATTAGAACATTTCAAATCATAATTGATACACGTGGTTGTATTTGGATAAAGATAAACACAAGAGATCCACAAACTTTTATAAGTGATTGCACTATAGAGATTAAGGCCAATAGAAGTACAGGTTTGTATATATATATATATATGGTAGATGGATTGGGTGGAGGAGAAAACAAAGGGAAGAGCTATGAATCTATAATCTCTAACGTTTCGGGTTATGTTATGTACCCATCTTCAGAGAGACTGACAGATTTTTAGAAAACTCACAGAATATATACAAAGTCAGGAAATTCATTTTTGGCAAGCTAGAAAAGTGTTGCCATTGTTATGGCGATATTTTAAATCTTATAAGTAGAACAATTGTCCGATTAGCCTACCCTCTGGGACGGGGATATTCTTTACCTCTTTCACTAATTACCTTTTTTATCCCTTTCGGTACCAGCAACGGACTTGTATTTATTTGTTCACTATTGGGAACAGGAAAGGTTTGAAGAAATATATATATATATATATATATATATATATATATATATATATATATATATATATATATATATATATATACTGTATATAATAGTGATTTAAGAGACGTTTGAGTTTAAGTTAAATGTACAGCATATCCACAAGATATCCTTTAGTGATAAGAGAGTAGAATTTATTCACAGCGACATATGTGAAAACAATTATTGAAGAGATTATGAAGAAAACAATTATGTACAAGACAAAAATGGTTGAAGATATTATAAAAACAAATGATTATAGAAGAAGAAAAAAAATGGTTGAAGAGATTTGAAAGACAAAAATATATGAACAAAGACAGAAATGGTTGAAGAGACTAGGAAGCAATACTATTATGAACACAGACAAAAGTGGAGGAAGAGATTATGAAGAAAACAATTATGAACAAAGACAAAAATGGTGGAAGAGCGTATGGACGAAACAATGATGAAAAAGAGGAAAGATGATTGAAAATGTAAAAAAGTATCTTAGTCTTGTTTTGTTTTTTTGTTTTTTTTAAAGCGTGATTAATGTCTGGAGGAAACTAAAAAGAAATATATATATAGCAAAAAAATATGTAAATTATCAAATAAATACACCAATGTTCCCTTCACCTGTATAGTACCAGTGACACCCTTTTCATTATATTCTGGCAACTATTAGACGATTTTATTCAGCTTGGGAAGGAAGTCTATCTATAAAAAGGCTACATAATATCTCGATTAATCCTTTTAGCAACCATATATCCTTCCTAAGCTGCATAATATCGTCTAAATGTAGCTGAAATAAAATAAAAAGACGTCGCCGGTACAGAAGGTGTTAAGAATGTAAGGTCGGAGTTGTAAGTGGTAGTAATGAGCGTAGTCAAGGCTGTAGTTTACTGAGTGTCACCTAGGGTCGATGTTTAAGGGGCGTTTTCATCCTTAGAGTTTTTCATTATTTATATATATACCGGTATTATATACAGTATATATATATATATATATATATATATATATATATACAGTATATACATAAATATATATATAATATTATATACATATAAATATACAGTATATATATATATATGGTATATATATATATATATATATATATATATATATATGGTATATATATATATATATATATATATATATATATATATATATATATATATACTGTATATATGGGCAGGAGATTTTCTCTCAAGCATAATTTGTTGAAGGTTTGGCAAGTTGTTTATTTCAGAGTTTCTTGTTTATATATATATTTGTTTTCTTTTTCTGAGAGAATTCTTGCCTTCCACAGGAAGTCGTCTTAATATGTCTCCATAAATCAATCAGAAAGCAGCGTAGATTTGGCTACAGCTAGCCAATCAGCAGCCCCCAGACCCGTTCACAGACTTTCTACAGGGGTATATAAATTCCCAAAACTGGCCAAATTCTCACTTACAATTTCGCCACTGAAGAAGCAGGGTGGAGCTGTGAAAACGCGTTAAGGCTATATCATTTTGTGAGCCCCGCCACAATTAAGTACCAAAAATACTTATGGAAATATATTAAGACAACTTCCTGTGGAAGGCAAGAATGCTCTCAGAAAAAGGGAAAAAGTAAACAAGAAGTACTACAATAATCAACTTGCCATAACCTTCAATGAAATATATATACATTATATATAATATATATATATATATATATATATATATATACTGCATATACCGGTATATATGTAAATAGAAAAACCAGCGCTGGGATGAACATCTTTATTGTGGGACGTTTCGGCTTACACACAAGCCATCTTCAGCCTAAAGTAAGACAAAAAGGGCCTACATAAATATATGCATATTACTAATGGTTAATATTTAAAACGTGTAGGAGAATTATGATTATAATTATAATTAAATTATATACTAAAATTAAGTAGGTTGGCAACACGAAATACAAGTAAATTGTAGGAAAGGGGGGAGACAATATTGAAAACAACAAGTGTAGAAACGGGTTCGCATTAAAGTAGAATGGGGTCGCGGAAATATAATTGTAAACACCAAAGATTTTGAACAATCGGAAAATGCATGTTATGTACGAAATACATTAAATTAGCATGAAAGGCAGTGAAACTATATAAGAAAGCCACTAGAGTAACGTTATTACAAATGGCAACTGAAAATTAAGAAACTAATTCAATAATTCAATAATTCAATCATTATTGAATTAGTTTCTTAATTTTCAATTGCCATCTGTAATAACGTTACTCTAGTGGCTTTCTTATATAGTTGCACTGCCTTTCATGCTAATTTAATGTATTTCGTACATAACATGCATTTTCCGATTGTTCAAAATCTTTGGTGTTTACAATTTTATTTCCGCGACCCCATTCTACTTTAATGCGAACCCGTTTCTACACTTGTTGTTTTCAATATTGTCTCCCCCCTTTCCTACAATTTACTTGTATTTCGTGTTGCCAACCTACTTAATTTTAGTATATAATTTAATTATAATTATATTCATAATTCTCCTACACGTTTTATATATTAACCATTAGTAATATGCAAATATTTATGTAGGCCCTTTTTGTCTTACTTTAGGCTAAAGATGGCTTGTGTGTAAGCCGAAACGTCCCACAATAAAGATGTTCACCCCAGCGCTGGTTTTTCTATTTATTATACGCCTCCGCTTCCCCCGTGAAGAGAGCATCGCTTCTATATAGATATATATATATATATATATAGTATATATTCCTTCTTCACTTTATATTAACTGGGTATGGCATAATTCCACGACCAGCTAGTCTTTAAGTCCTTCATTGTGTTGTGTCATATTGCTTGTCATTAGCCATTAAGATTTACAACATTACTTCATGATAATTATGTCCTCTCTGTGACAGGAATTTAACATTAAATCATAATTGTCATGGTACTGTTAAACAAAATTCATATTATTATTATTACTATTATTATTGTTATTATTTTACATCCTGCATCGCTGCAC
>CM064555.1:439683-624538 GCA_032716605.1 Paralithodes platypus
ACCCACCATTTTGATCACCACAACTGCAAACATCACGCTCATGACACATATTGTATATTTAATGTCACTGAAACTGCGTAATATATAAATTTATTCACAATATTTAAGCCAGATATCTTGACCTGTAACCTTTGTAACTCAAAAAGAGCTACTAGAGAAAATGGGCTGTAAATATTACCAACCAATTCCCTAACTAACTCTTTCCAATTGGTAGAGAAATGAGCTCAATTACTCTAGTCCTTCTTAAGAGATATGAGAGGTTGTTATAGGTTGGAGTTTCTGTCTTACTGAACTGGGTATAGTTTGCCCATAGTAGTTCTTTGGTTCTCTCCTGTGTTGTTGTATGTATTTATTATATTATCAGCTGTCCAGGAATAAAGTATTTATAAATTAAAGTATGCTTTTGTACTATCCTACATTATATTAACTCCTTCTGTACAGTGCCTGTCATTGACGGGCACCATTTTGAGGCTATTATGAGCCCTGAGAGAGAGGCCAGCTGTTGAAAGGGAGCGCAAGTGGGCTCCAACCGCTTGCCACAGGCGGCGGGCACATACTGAGTGTGTGAGAAGGCTTGCACACTCATGTGCAGTGTCACATATAGCAAAAATTGCCCCTTTATTATCGCGTTTGGTGATCTTGCAAGATAACAAGATGTCGTACAGGGATGATTGAGGTGTCATTGGAAAGCTCTATCATTTTACTTTCACATATATATTTTTGTATTATGCTCTAGCTTTTGCTTATGCATGAAAAAGAGCATGGAATAAAGATAAGTTCGGGCAATTATGCCCGCAGCGTGAGTGTTAACCCCTCAGACCCGGTTGGGCTCTGAGGTACCCATAACAAACCCCCCCCCGCGGAACCCGGTAGGGCTCTGAGGCTCCGGGTGCTTGCGTATATGCTTTCAAATGGCGCGCGTAAAATATTGTTGCTGTTGGGTGGTAGACAGCGCCACCAGACGTGAACTATGCCACAGCATCAGTCTCTACCCCGACGCCATCATGGATAGTACTCCAAACAGTGATTCCGTTGTGTCCGATACCGTGCTCCCTACGACGGCCGCCCAAGCTCGTCGCGTCTTACGCAGACGACACCGCCTAAATGTGTTATCTCCAGGAGGTATTGAGGAGACATTGAGACTTTATGAGCATGCTGAAGGAGAGCATATTGTTGATGATGAAGACTGATAAATCATCTAATTATAAGTCTAGTGATTATGGCGATGACAGTGACAATGGTACTCAATTTACGGGATTTGCGAGTGAACATGAGAGTGATGAAGTTGATGTATCAGCTTTCGCGGAAGCTGTTTTAGCTGAAGAAAGTGAAGTGAGGAAAGTGAGTGAGTGGGAGAGTTCAAGGTCAATCTCCAAGTTTCACTTGAGTGACACGACTCCAAGCCCTTCGCCAGCTAAATCGCCTTTCAAGCTACACTTTTATAAGAAGCAGGTACTTGAGAAGGCGGCCACGGTAGCCAGGGAAGAAGCCAAAAGACTTGGTGAGGATGAGGTTGTGAGTGAGGGTGAGCGTGGTGACTCATCTCGCCCGCCATTGTCTCCCTTATCTCCCCAAGCCACCCAAGATGACCCGGGCACCCCCCATTCTTCCCCACCACCCCCACGACTGCCAAGGGTTGAGGACCCCTCACTTTCGGCCTATTTGCCTCCTAGGTCCCCCGACAGGAGACATACTGCTGCCGAAAAGGGGAAAGGCAGGAAATATGTCAAAAAAGGACAGCAAACTAGGCGGGCTTTGTTGGAAGCTCCTACGGCGTCCACCCCTGCCGGCCCCAGCCATACGCCCCCGCAACTTTCCCCACGGTCCTCCCCACCTCTCCAGCCATCAACATGTGTTCCTGACGAAGTTTTTGAGCTCGCATCACCAATACCTGGGCCTAGTGACAGTGGAACATTGCTTCCTGCCACTCGTCACAGGCAAAGGAGCCCAGAACCTCGGGGGGACATAGCCCCACCTGCCACTCCTTCCCCACCTCGCCCCTCCGCACACAGCCCACGCATCACTCGTTCCCCGCCAGATTATGTGGGGGACACTGACGATGAAGGGCACCTCACAGATGACTCTGGCCATGACTATATAGGTCCACCGTCAGGGCAAGATGACCACTCTGACGACGACGACTACATGGACATGGACGACCCTCAACCCATCCGCTCCGCCCGGGGGCGTTGTGCTGTGGCCCGCCCTGGCCGCCCTAGGGCGGGCGCCTCCCGAGTTAGCCGTGGGCGTGCTGGGCCACCACCTGGATCTCCTCGTGGGCGTCGCCAAGACCCATTCTACGTTTTTCAGTGGGAAGACCTGGCTGACGGGGAAGATTACAACCCTGATGAGTTTTTGATGAGGTACAGGAGGGTTCAGGAATTACCCCCAATTTTCCCACAGGCCCCAATTTTCCATCACATTACTCATCCCCTTATATGTTTGCATGAGCTGTAGCTAAGCTCTAGCTTAACTGCCCTGTAGTTGCTTTGCATGTAATTTTGCTGTGTTTTTGACTGATAAAGGTTTGTTTATCGAGACTGTTTTTGTTTACATTTGTACCAGTTAGTGACGACCGACACTCTAAAGTAAACAAACTATTTGCTTGTTTCATATTATAAAGTTCTAGCACATATTGTAGATATTTTAGCCCTCACTGTAGTTAAGTGCTTAGCAAACCACCCAGTAGTTATCTTGCATGACATTGTACTGTAGTTTTGACTGATAAACGTTTGTTTTTAAAAAAAATATTTGTCAAGTTAGTAGAGACGCCGCCGATACCAGCGCCACCTGTGTACGCATAAACAAATCCTCTTCTTGTATTTTATATATCAAAGTCTAGCCAATACTGTACTTGGTTGAACTTTTTATCTTGGTTATCTATATAAATCGCACACACTAACATTTGTCAAGATAGTTTTAATATTGGGTTAGAATAATTTAGTTTCTGTAATACTTTTTGATAGCCTATTTATTAATCGCATTTCAGATACTTGTCACCATATTAATAGGCCTTTCACACTCTTGCCAGGGATATTACTAACTCCATTATTATTATTATTGTGTCGACCACTGTATAAACTCATATACAGGCTTTAGCCTAACTGTGTCATACTGCTAACATAATTTTATTTTTATTTTCAGGCATAACATTGTGTTCTATTGCTAACATATTCTTTTTGTGATTAACATATTTTTTGTGTGATTTACAGGCATTAATTGTACCATATTGCTAACCAATATTTGTTGTTACTGTACTGTATACTGCTTTCCAGTGTTCTCATTAGGCTAAATTAACCCTCTCCCACTTTTTTTTCCAGTAAATTTTGTAACAAATTACTAGTCCATTTGCAATTTTCAGGCTTTAACTGTGTCATACTGCTAACATAAATTTTTGTTTTATTTTCAGGCATAAATTGTGTTCTATTGCTAACATATTGTTTGTGATTTACAGGCATAATATTCTTTTTGTGATTAACATATTCTTTTTTGTGATTTACAGGCATTAATTGTACCATATTGCTAACAAATATGTTTTGTTACTGTACTGTATACTGTTTTCCAGTTTTCTCACTAGGCTACATTAACCCTCTCCCACCTTTTTTTTCCAGTATATTTTGTAACAAATTTCTAGTCCATTTGTGATTTTCAGGCTTTAACTGTCATACTGCTAACATATATATTTTTTTTTTTCAGGCATAAATTGTGTTCTATTGCTAACATATTTTTTGTGATTTACAGGCATATTAATTTTATCATATTGCTAACAAAAAATTGTGTGATTTTCAGGCATTAATTATATCACATTGCTAACATACTTTTTTTGTGATTTTCAGGCTTTAATTGTACCATTTTGCTAACGTAAATTTGTGTGATTTTCAGGCATATTGTGATTATATCGTCATGGCGCCACAACGAACCTGCACGAGTTGTTCCGGTAAATTTGGCCCTACTATGTTTGTTGATACTGATGTCCAAATTTGTAGATTTTGCGAGCTCCGACAGAAGATTGCGGATGAATTGAATGCAGCTCACCGCAAGATCGATGCCCTGACTACGAAGCTTGAATCCCTTCAAGAATTTGCCACACTCACCGTAGGAGTGCCCTCGGCCCAAGAAACCACTACGATGTCAACTACCATTCCAGTGCATACAGTACCGGTACCGGTACCCACACCAGCAGCTACCTTAGATGTTGCAGAAAACAATAATGACTCTACTCTCACTCCCCCACAGGACAACTTTCAGTTAGTGAGAAACAATGTGCATCCCAGTACCAGTATAAGGAAGGTCCCGACAACATGCCAAAACCGCTTAAAAATTCTTGCTATTGACGAGGAAGAGGAAACGGAAGAAGTTCGGCTTGTGGGCGACTCCATGGTCCGTGGCCAACTAACCGAGTTCTGCGACAGGGCACCCAGGACCAGAAAGCGATTCTGTATCCCAGGTGGCGGCGTGGACGACATTGTTGTGGCTGTGGAAGAGGTTTCCACTACGTACGTCATCCACGTTGGATCTAACGATGTCCAACGGACGCAGTCAGAGGAACTACTTTGCAAGTACCGGCGGCTGATCAGGTCCTTCAAGGAAAAATCTAATAGAATTTTAATTTCAGGAACTGTTCCCCAGATTGATGTAGAAAACCGATTCTACAACATAGCTACCAGTACAAATCGCTGACTAGCCAAACTCTGCAGGGAGGAGGACATCGGCTTTGTTGACACGTGGGATCATTTTTACTATGATAAATCTTTGTTTTCAGGAGATGGTGTACATCTCAATGAAGTAGGAGCTGCACGTCTTGGTCGTCTGCTGAACAATGCAGTCAAGGATTTCCGTTCAAAAAACGGGGTCAACCGGGGGTATCCAGGCAGGGTAGTGTAAGTCAAATACGAACTGAAAATTCAGACAATCTACAATCAGTAACATCCAACTCTAATACTCTTAAGGTGTTTTATGTAAATGCTCGTAGCATACGCAATACATTTTCAGATCTAGAGGAAATCGTGTTTACAGAACATTATGATATAATCGGTATTACAGAATCTTGGTTAAATACGGAAGACAGGGACTTTTTAGCCGAATATACGCTTCCTGGTTATACAATGTTTGAGAAAAGTCGGATCAATAGAAATGGAGGAGGAGTTCTGTTTTTTATAAAGGAAAGTCTTAATCCCGTCTTAATGTCAAAACCATAAATTGCGTATATAGACATATCTTACGTACTATTAAATAATAAACGAGGAACTAAAATAACACTAGCTTTAGTATGCAGACCCCCAGCTCAATCAGTGCAAACTGACAGTGAAATTTATGAACAAATTGCAGAAATAACTAACATACAAGATACCGTAATTCTTGGCGAAGTCAACTTACCCGTGACTAAATGGGGCGATATTCTTACTTCACACTCTGGACACGACCTCTATGCTAACTTGCAAGAGAGTTCACTTTTTCAATTTGTACAATCTCCGACCCGTGGTAATAATGTGCTTGACCTTGTACTCGCAACAAAAGAAGAATTAATAGAGAATTTGAATGTTGGTGATGAACTCAGTAACAGCGACCATCGTACGATAACTTTCACTTTAAAGTTTACTAGTAACAAATCAAATAGCAGCATTGAGAAAGTCCCTAATTTCAAGAAAGTAAATTTTCATAAACTTAAATCAAAGCTTAAAGAAACTGACTGGAGTTTTCTGACTAACAATAACGACATAAATACATCTTGGGAGTGTTTCACAACCACTTACCTTAAGGCAGTGCAAGACTGCATACCATCGAAAATACGGCGTCCAGGCCATAATGATAAGCCCAAATGGTGGAATAAAGATATTTCAGACTGTCTGCTTGCTAAAAATGTTGCTAATGATAGATTAAAATCCTCACAAAATGACGAAGAACGGGTGAAATTTGTAGAGCTACGACGTAAAGCCAAAAAGTTAATTAAGCAAGGTAAAAAGACCCTGGAGTTACATGTTGTGAATCAAAATAAAACAAACCCAAAAAAATTCTATAGTTATATCAGAAAGAAAAAAGTAGTTACTTCAACTGTTGGACCGTTAGTCGATGAAAATAGAGAATACACCAAAGACGAAGTACAAATGAGTAATGCCCTCAATACCTTCTTTGCATCAGTTTTTACAACCGAAGACCTCAGTGATATCCCTACACCATCGCCGATTCAGATTGATAATTCAGATGTTCTAAGCAATATTACCGTTACAGAGAGAGAAGTATTGAATTGTTTAGATAAACTCAAGGTAAATAAAACGCCTGGACCTGATACAATCTCGCCTAGAGTTCTAAAGGAAGCTAAGGATGAGCTCTCCAAACCACAGACATTGCTATTCAATGAATCCTTGCAGTCTGGGACTATGCCTGATCAGTGGAAGCTAGCCAACGTAACACCGATATTAAAAAAAGGCAGCAAATCCCTATCCAGTAACTATCGTCCAATTAGCTTAACCTCAATTGTATGTAAAATGCTAGAAACGGTCATAAGCGACAGACTCGTAAATCACTTAGAGGCAAATAACTTACTTAAAGATACTCAACACGGCTTTCGTAAAAAACGTTCCTGTTTAACAAACCTCTTAGACTTCTTCCACGATATCCTCAGCCTCTACGATGAGAGTAAAGCTGTAGATATTATATACCTTGATTTTCAAAAGGCCTTTGACAAAGTTCCCCACAAACGTTTACTGCTAAAACTGAAAGCGCATGGAATACAAGACGGTGTGTTGAAATGGATAGATAATTGGATCAGCGACAGAAAGGAAAGATTAGTCATAAACGGTAAGGCATCTAAATGGACCAATGTTAGTAGCGTGGTACCCCAGGGATCGGCACTAGGACCGATTCTCTTTCTAATTTACATCAACGACATAGATGAGGGTCTCACCTGTACAATCTCAAAATTTGCTGACGATACAAAAATTGCAAATAGCGTACTCTCAAAAGAACAAGTTGATGATATGCAACACAATCTAGATAAATTGTCATGTTGGGCCCAAATTTGGCAAATGAGTTTCAATGCGGATAATGTAAAGTACTACATATCGGATACCTAAATGAGAAAGCAAACTATTCGATGAATGGCACTCGGCTTAAGAATGTAAACGGAGAAACCGATCTGGGAGTAACAATATCGAGTAACCTAAACTGAGTCTACAATGTTCAGAAGTTGTTAAGAAGGCAAACAAAGTAATTGGCTTTATAGGCAGGTCATTTGAGCATAAATCCAAACAAGTTATCCTAACCCTTTACAATTCCTTAGTCCGCCCTCTTCTGGAATACTGCGTTCAATCCTGGTGCCCTTATTACCAAAAAGATATAAACAAGCTAGAACGAGTTCAACGTAGAGTTACCAAAATGATACCTAGCCTAAAGAACAAACCATACGAAGAGCGTCTTGGAGAATTAAATCTATTTCCTTTAACCCAGCACAGATTAAGAGGTGACTTAATTCAAGTGTTCAAAATCATCAAAGGTATTGACAATATGAACTGTAGCAAGTACTTCACTATCGACCAATCTAATTACACACGGGGAAACGGTTGCAAAATTATTGGTAAATCTTTTAACTCACACGAATCTAAGAATTTTGTCTTCAATCGAGTTGTCAACTTGTGGAATGGGCTTCCCCGAAACGTAATAGACTGCAGCACCGTTGATTCATTTAAACTCCGCATAGACAAATATCTCGCATCAAACCCGCGACTGACTGCGTTTGTAAATTAATAACTTTATTTTATCCCCCCCTCAGTTACTAACCCATCTGTCCCCTACTAACTTCCTAATCCTGCCACAGACATTAGTTCCAGGTTAGTAGTTCCCTTTCCAATGTTCCCTTACCCACTCTAAACCACTGTTTGGACACTTGATCCTCAGTGTTTTGGAGGACAAGCAGCCTAGAAGGGTCACTAGACCTGATGTTGTTTGATTTCCTTTGTACTCCTTTGTATACATGAGCTTTTTGAGGCCTTTTTTGATGAGGAGGTTACCAGATTTGTCATCAAGGAGACAAACAAGCAGTACCAATTCCAGGTCCAAATGTTTGACAAGGTGACCAAGGGCCACATGAGGCAGTGGACCGAAGTGACTCATCACGAGTTCATGGTCTTCCTGGCACTCACCATGCTAATGCCTCATGTCAAGAAGCATAGGTTGCCTGACTATTGGATCACCAATGATCTCATATCCACCCCTGCCTTCGGGAAATATATGTCTCGCGACCGGTACCTTGAAATCCTCGCAGCGCTCCATCTTGTCACCAACACCGACGTCCACCGCCCGGACAAGCTGTGGAAGATTAGGACGTTGTACGAGATGATGCAACACCGCTTCTCCTCCTACTTCAAGCCCTTCCGCAATGTCGTCATTGACGAGTCTCTTGTGCTGTTCCGGGGAAAGCTCAGCTTCCGGCAGTACATCCCCTCAAAGAGACATCGCTTTGGCATAAAATTCGTTGTGCTGTGCGACTGCCGAACTGGCTATGTCCTGGACTTCCTGGTCTACAGCGGGAAGGAAGGGGACGTTCTTGTGGACCCTTTCATTGGCTTTGGCGGAGCAGTGGTGCAAGCCATGATGGACCGCTATTTCCATAAGAATCACGTCCTCTACACGGACAACTTCTACACGTCCCCCACTCTCTCAAAGTACCTCCATGAGCACAAGACGGGGGCTGTAGGCACAGTACGAGGGAGAAGGAAGGGCATGCCACCTTTCCCTCCAAAGACCAAGAAAGGCGATGTGTTCTGGAAGAAGTCGGGGCCCATTCTGGCTAACCACTGGCATGACCTGCGGAAGGTCAACCTCCTGACCACCGTCCAAAAGGGGGAAATGGTGGAGACTGGCAAGGTGGATCGCCGCACCCAGGCCAGGGTGACCAAGCCCGATGCTGTCGTGGACTACAACATCAACATGAGGCTGGTGGACAAGTCCGACCTGCAGATAGGCTTCATTGACTGTCTGCGTACCTCGTGCAGATGGTACAAAAAGTTCTTTCTGCACATGGTGGACATGTCCATTCTGAATGCCTACAATATATACAAGCATCGGAATGAGAACACGCCCAGGAAGTTCAATAGCCTGCGGAGGTTCCAAAAGCAGGTGTTGAAGGAGCTCCTGGAGAAGTATTCTACGCCACAGAGGGCAGTGGCACATGCTGGGCCCGCCGCTACTGACCGCTTGCACTGTGCATATTACATGAATATGCACAGGCTCATTTCCCTGCCTCTGACAGCAGCAGGAAGAAAGCAGCAGAAGCAGTGTTATGTCTGCTACAACACCAGGCTGAGGGCGAGGTCAGAGAAAAAGTCCACCATGGAGTGTGTGGAGTGCAAGGTGCCACTCAGTGCCGAAGGGTGCTTCTTTGATTACCACTCCAAGCAGGAGTTCTAATCATAGTGAAAGTACCAAAGACAGTGACAATATGTATATATATAGGCAATAAGTGTAAGTAAAACAATTTATTGTAATACAAAAGTCAAATGTATTATGAGAAAATTGATACAAATACAATAACACCATAATAATATGTGAAAGTGACACATAAATGTATATAATAAGTGACATTCATATGATTAGAACCTATAAAAATATATACATCAGTGAAAAAAGACACAATAAATTGTATATAAAACGTTTACAAAGCATATATCTAAGTGAAAGTGACACAAGACCTAATATTTGATGGCCAAAGTATAATAAACACCTGTGATAACGAATAATCAGTGCCTAATATAACAATAACCTATCTCAATTACTAATAAAACGTACAGTATCGAGTGAAAATTAGCATTATCAGTGACAGTGACACTCTCTAAAGCATATATACCAAAGTGGAAGTGACACAAGACCTAATATTTGATGGCCAAAGTATAATAAACACCTGTGATAACGAATAATCAGTGCCTTATATAACAATAACCTACCTCAATTACTAATAAAACGTACGGTATCGAGTGAAAATGAGCAATATTAGTGACAGTGATACCCTAATGCACATACTTTATATAATTGGCCTCAAAATAACTATAAAAATATCAAATAAACATCACATTGTCAATATCAAACACTAAAATCGTCTATGGGAGGTAAACACTGGCGCGACGAGCGGCTAGGTGCGTGGTAGCCGGGGCAAGGGCGACGCATCCGAACGCGGGAAGAATTTTCCGCCGAAAATCACTCTACTTCCCGCGCTCGCCATTATGCAACCACTGGGGCTAGAGACCTCTACTCAACGGTATTCTACAGAGGAAGGTTTGTGGAACATTTTATTTTGTTACTCATAACAATACATGCCGTATTTATTGAGTTACAGGTGAGTGAACATACCCCAATAGTCACCAAAACGCCCGGTACCACAGTACAGTCGCGAGCTAAGGGCGCCGGGTCTGGAGGGTTAAAGTACACAGGCTTAGTTTTAATACCTTAGATTATCAATGTACATTTGTTATATGTGAGTGAAGGAGACAAAAGGCAAAGCTACCTATAACAAGTTTCCCAAAAAGTTGAAAGAATGACAGAGAACCACATTCAAGGTACGCTAGAACAAAGTGCCTGGACACACGGAGCTTGAAGTAATCTAATTCATAGGATGAGAGTAAGAAAGATTGAGGGAGAGAGTTCCAAAGCTTACTTGTTAAGTAGAAGAAAGACTGTAAAAATCAGTTCACTGTTTGGTTAGAGACTTGGCCAGAATAGGGGTGGGAGTGTGTTGAAAGGCGGGTGCCCCCCCTCTTTATAAGGAGGGAGGTATATACCGAGAAAGCTTTGAATAACTCTGATTATAGTAATATCAGTAGAAGAGTGAGAGAGATGTAACACATTTAACGCCGGCATTGTAAGGACCATTCATCTATGTTAAGGGAGCCCACCTCGCTTGTTTTCTCTTTCTCTCCCTCTCTCTTTGGTTTGTCTCCATTCGGCCCCCTTCAGCCTTCTGTTTAAAAACGTTTACCCCATCAAGGTGTCAATATTTCCTGGCGAGCGGTACCGAGCCACCATATATATATTTTTGTTTTGACAGCAAGCTAAATTTGTACATTTTCCGATAGAAAAATGTCTCCGGGGAACCCGGATTTCTCCATACAATGCTATGGAAATCGACACCTGGATGGGGATAAACGTCTTAAAACAGTTGGCTGAATGGGGCCAAAGGGGTACAAGCCAGGGAAAGAGAGAAAAGGAGAGAAAGAGAAAAAAAGCCGGTGACCTCCCTAAATATACCTTGTACACCAAAGCTTACGTTTATGTTGTAATCTTTGTCTCCCAGCTCAGCTCAGTTAATCACTTTCGCTCATTTTGAAAAGTAATACGACTTTGGGGACCTCTTATGCCTAGGCGTATCTGATTTATATACTGTATATAGATATATATATACAGGTATACTGTATATATATATATATATACAGGTATACTGTATATATATATATCAGGGTTCTGTCCCATCTCTGATCTAGCTACTATTTCCAATTGGGGTAGGGAATACCTTGTTGCATTTAATGCTTCCGAGCCCCAATTTATCCATCTTACTACACATCGGGAACTTCCAGAGGACAATCCTTTATTCTTCAACAATACAAAACTCAACCCTTCATCTTCTCTCAATATTATCGGTGTCTCTTTTTCTTCTGCTCTCACTTGGAAGGACCATATTAACAGTCTTGCTAAGGCAGCCTCCTAGAAGCTGGGTGTGCTCAACCGCCTCAAGGGGTTCTTTACCCCTGCGCAGCTACTTGCTCTGTACAGGGGCACAGTGCGTCCTTGTATTGAGTATTGTTCACATTTGTGGGGAGCGTCCTCTCAGCCCACACTCCTAGACAAAGTAGATAGGAAAGCCTTTTGTATCATAAACTTCCGTCCACTCACAAACTCTCTGCAATCTCTTTCTCTTCGCCGCAATGTTGTATCTCTCGCTATTCTATCGCTACTACAATAATCAGTGTTCCTCGGAGCATTCCCAGTGTACACCACCTCCTCTAGGTAGGGTACGTAGTACCCGTCTTGCAACACAATCCCACCCCTACTCTGTGCAGCTTTCCAACCCAAGAGTGAAATGCTATTCTCAGACTTTTCTATTCAACTGCTGAGCTCTGAAACTCTCTCTCAGAATCAGCCTTTCCTTCTTCCTACGACTTAAATTTCTTCAAACTACGTGTGTCCAGGCATTTTAGCTCGAACGTCCCTTGATTTTGGCCCTGTCACTCTTTCAACTTTGGGGGAGGCAGTCGCTGTAGGCATTTATGCCTTTTGTCTCCCTCATTCACATAGACAAAACAAAAAATATATATACTGTATATATATATATATATATATATATATATATATATATATATATCGCCAAAATATAGTTTAGAAATACAGCTTTATTCCCTTAATCACTAAATACACAATAGAGTATGAAGGTAAGCTTAGAAACACAACCAATGAATAGTACTTATAATATTTTCTATCTCCGAGACCAGTCGCGGATCTGGATAGAGTTCAGGTATTTAGCACAGCTTAACTATATTCCTTCTATCTGGAATCGTGTTCAGTATTTACGATCGAGGGTTATTACAAGTAATATCTTCAGCTATAATATTTCACAGTACTTGTAAAAAATTAGACTGGCGATGTTAAAGGTGGGGGCTCATGGGTTGAGATAAACATGGAATGATAATCGCCAAGCTGTACATAATTATCTTGCAAAATGCAATGGCACTGAAATAATTATTAACAATGGTATAAAGGAGTTTGTGGATCGTCTATACCGGGCCTGTGACGTCATAGTGATGTCACACCAGTATCCTTATCCTAGACTGGATGGTGGACTCACACTCTTGTGACGTCACAGGCCCGATATAGACGATCCACAAAATCCTTTATACCATTGTTAATAATTATTTCAGTGCCATTGCATTTTGCAAGATAATTATGTACAGCTTGGCGATTATCATTCCATGTTTATCTCAACCCATGAGCCCCCACCTTTAATTATAATTTTTTTTGTTTTGTATCACTATGCGCATCTTGGGTTATTTACTATGCGCACTGGTACGAGAGTAAGTTTAAAGCCAACTGGAACTGGACTTTGTAATATATCCTTCGTGTTGGAATAATAACAGAGTCGCTGGTGGACTCTGAAATATTTTCACTAGGAGCTTAATAATGAGAGAGCCATTTCGCATCAAAATCGGCTAATGAACTAAATTCGGAAATCACTTCTACTGACCAGAAACACTTCAGTAGCTCATAAAACATTGATAACTGGAATTCGTTTTTCTAAATTCTTAGTATTAAAACTATTTCGGATTTATGATGTTTTTAACACTTTACGGGACTCTGTTTATTTTCACTTGGTCGACATTATGGCAGAGTGCTGACTCCCTGCCTAGGCAAACTCTTTCGTCTCTGTCTATCCTCTAACGTCTTCCCTTCATGCTGGAAGTTTGCTCACATTCAACCTGTCCCAAAGAAGGGTGACCGCTCTCAACCCTCCAACTATCGTCCAATTGCTCTTATCTCTTGTCTTTCTAAAGTTTTTGAAACTATTCTTGCTTCCAAATTTCTTAAGCATTTCTCTTCTCATAATCTGCTCTCAGATCGCCAGTATGGCTTCCTTAAGGGTCGCTCTACTGGTGATCTTCTTTCATATCTTACTAACTCTTGGTCATCCTCCTTTCGGGACTTCGGTGAGACTTTTTCTATTGCACTAGACATATCGAAAGCCTTCGATAGAGTCTGGCATAAATCTTTAATTTCTAAACTACCCTCCTTCGGTTTCTATCCCTCCATCTGTGCCTTTGTCTCTAATTTCCTTTCCGGCCGTTCCATAGCTGCGGTTGTGGACGACCATTGTTCACTTCCTCACCCTATAAACTCCGGTGTTCCTCAGGGCTCTGTCCTATCTCCTATTCTCTTTCTAATTTTTATAAATGATCTCCTTAACTGTACCTTAATTCCCATCCATTCATACGCAGACGACTCAACCTTACACTACTCCATTAGTTTTTCAGAACGCCCCAGCCAGCAATCCCTCAACGACAAACGTAATGAAGCCATAGAACTCTTAAATTCTGATCTAAATACTATTTCCAATTGGGCAGAGAAAACCTTGTTAACTTTAATGCTTCCAAAACCCAATTTCTCCATCTATCTACCCGTCAGGATCTCCCAGCGGACTATCCCTTATTCTTCAACAATACAAAAATCAACCCTTCATCTTCTCTCAATATTCTTGGTGTCTCTTTTTCTTCTGCTCTCATTTGGAAGGACCATATTACCAGTCTTGCTAAGGCAGCCTCCCAGAAGCTGGGTGTGCTCAACCGCCTTAGGGGGTTCTTTTCCCCTGCACAGCTTCTTGCTCTGTACAGGGCATAGTGCGCCCTTGTATTGAGTATTGGACATGTGTGGGGAGGTTCCTCTCACACCGCTCTCCTAGACAAAGTTGAAAGGAAGGCCTTTCGTATCATTAACTCCCGTCCACTCACCAACTCTCTGCAATTCTCTCTCTCCGCCGCAATGTTGCATCTCTCTCGCTATTCTATCGCTACTATAATAATCAGTGTTCCTCAGAGCTATCCCAGTGCATACCACCTCCTTTACGTAGGGCACGTGGTACCCGTCTTGCAACTCAATCCCACCCCTACTCTGTGCAACTCTCCAACCCAAGAGTGAAACGTTACTCTCAAACTTTCTTCTACTCAACATCTGAGCTCTGGAACTCTCTCCCAGAATCAGTCTTTCCCTCTTCCTATGACTTAAATTGCTTCAAACTCCGTGTCCAGGCATTTTTGGCTCGAACGTCCCTTGATTTTGGCCCTGTCACTCTTTCAACTATGGGGGAGGCACTCGCTATAGGCAGTTATGCCTTTTGCCTCCCTCAATCACATAGAAAAAAAAAAAAAAAAAAAAAAAAAAAAAAAAAAAAAAAAAAAAAATCGCTTAGCTGGAAAAGTGGCTTAAATATGCTAATTTCAAAAATCACTTTTAATGGATGGGAATGCTTCAGTAAATTAGGAAGTGTTAGCTAAAGTAATGTTTTTCTTTAATTTCCGAATAGTAGCATGATTATGGATTTTATATATTTTAACACTTGATGGGATTTTGTTTATTTTACTTTCGAACTTGGATTTTTGGCATAGTCACTTCGGGGACTCTGTTTATTTTGCGAGCACTTAGCAGGTTTCACTTAGACACTTTCTCTCCTTTTATGTCATCAACTTAGACGTCTTTTCTATCTTCTTTTCCACGATGCTTCCGGTATTTGCTGGCTGTCATTTTCTGCTCCTCCGTGGCCGTCCAGGTTGTGTGAAGATAGTTACAGATGGGTTGATGGGCTTGGGGTCTTAATTATGGCTCCGTAACTTATAGTAATTGTCTGGCAATTACAGTTGGGCACCATACCGAACTAACGCGAGTATTTCAGAGGTTTGGAGAAATACGCGACTATCCTGACCTGTATATTAACCGTTGATGAAGTCCTATTAAGGTCCTCTTGAAATAGGGTCTTGAATATCGTGCCTTAGTAAGAACGTATACGGCACGACATTGGACTAAAGCAGTAAGTTACAAGTACTCATACTGACTGTCCTGATCTTTTTAAGAGGTTCGGGGGACCCAGGGCGGTGTTTAAACCTTTCAGTTACACAGTCTAATAGGAGGCCACAGACTCAGCGCACCTAGAACTTGTATCTGCAGAGTGCCCTTGAGGGTATCTCGCCAAGCCCTTTTTCTCACAGCGGTCTCAGATGTTTCGTGACTACCTGTGAAAAGTGGTAGTGTTCACTTCCAATAGTAATAAGTAGAGAGGTCGGTGGTGCCGGAGTCTCTCAACTTTTACTAAAGAAAGTGTAACCTAGCAGAGAAGGCAATGTTAGGTACTGGGAGGCCAGTAGTAACAAAGTTCCTCTACCAGGACACTTTTGTACAGTGTTCACTTCCAAGAGTAATAATAGAGAGGTCGGTGGTGCCAGAGTCTCTCCACTTTTACTAGGGAAAGCGGGACCTAACAGAAGGGACAATGTTAGATACTGGTGGTGACAGTAGTACCAAAGTTCCTCTACAGGGACACTTTAATACAGTGTTCACTTTCAAGAGTAATAATAGAGAGGTCGGTGGTGCCGGAGTCTCTCCAGTTTTACTAGGGAAAGTGGGACCTAACAAAAGGGACAATGTTAGATACTGGTGGTGCCAGTAGTAACAAAGTTCCCAGAGCAGGACTTTAGCACTTTTCACTCTCAAGAGTCTCTATGTTAGCCGGGTTGTGCCGCAACTAACAAAGATACCTAAAATAGGATTTTTTTTCTCACAGACAGTATATTGAACTTCGGTGGTGCCATAGGTCCAAATGAATGGAGGTTTAATTTTAAGACTTCTACAGGTGGGAGGCCAGTTCTCAAGAAGCCTTAAAATTGCTTAACTCTCCTAAATTATCCTGACCTGGTAGTGAGGATTACTGCGAGGGGTCCTTCCTAACCTATAGGATGGTAATGGCATGACAAAGTATCCCTAAAGAGGTCTATAGAACCTTCTGGTTCTGGTGGTCAAGATATTTTCTATATAATCAATTTACTAAGTGATGAGGTGATGCTTATTTCAAAATACAACTCAACTGTGAAAGGGACTTCATCAAGGGTTAAGTAAATAATTATATTATATATCGGTAAGCTCAATAAAGCTTTGGAAAACACTAAATTTGTTCAAAGAAAAAAGTTCCTTAACTCGTGGAGCCCCGGCTAGTTTTGTAATGTTTGTTCACCAGAACCTGGCCGGTTTTCAAAAAATTGTTTTATTCCAGAAACAATAGCGAATGGGTTAGGAATGAAGGATAAACCACGAAAAACCGCTCAAAAAGCTTAAAGAATGGTCCTACAGACCCCCCGAAAACGTATTTTCAAGAGTAAAAAATTGAAGGCAATTACCCCAAAAAAACAGGTTATTGCGCGCTCACGCGCACGCACGTCGACTTTGAGAGTTTTCAACCATCGGCACGGTTGCGTGGGATACATACACAGTTCCCATACAAATCTGAGCCCTCTCGAGTGGCTACACCTGAGGTTACGGTCGGAGCAATTAGGGTGACTCGTCAGACGCGTCGCTTTGGCTGTGCGTTACATACATCGCCGACGCGTCAGACGCGTCGCTGGGGCTGTACGGGTTAAATCTTAGTTTGAGCGGAGGTTTGGTGTCGTGTGCACAACAAAATAAAGAAATGCAGGATGCGCATCAAAGTATTTTATAGGCCATACTTCGTCATGGGAGTCTATTAATGCAGATCTACTGATGTATCAATGCTAGTAGGATTTATGCAGACTATGATTCATAAAACATATCATTGTAAGTGATGTATTAATATAATATTTAGATAGGCATCTTTCTCAGAACGTGATCTCCCTATAGAAGCTCACACCATCACAATGGAAGCTGGTAACTTTCCACTATGCTAAGGCAAGCACGGGTCCCACGATCACCAAATGGTATCACACATCCGTTGCCAAGATATCGAGAAGTAATTGCTAGCAACTTGGTCACACCCAATTGTCACATGGTGTTGCTGAGCCACGCCCTCCCTCAAGCAGGGTGGAGCGAATCAGTCAGCACACTACAGCCTCCCAAGGAGGGTCCCTCACTTCAACCCTCTGGGTAAGTTTCGTGACCAGTATAAGTGTACAAGTACCTTATAAGTATCAGTGACATACATGCGTTCTAGTAATTCACTTCTAATCGTTTGTTCTCTCTCTTTACAGGAAAGATCATTATTAATTACTTGGAAGACAGCTCATAGTTCTAGGTTGCTATTATTAAGAAGATAACTTTCATTGAATATTAAATAAAGTACTTATCTCGGTACACACTCAACTCTGAGTATACACCACATTAAGAAGTACTTTATAATTGCATTTCCCCAACGCACGGGACGTCTAGTGTAATATATTCTAATATCTCAAAATTAGTATTAAGGGCTACAGACATATATTTTCTTGATAAATAAACCCCCAAAAAGCCCCGTGCTTGTTTATTTAAGACCTCTACAAATATTATCCAGTGCATAAACAATGTTCCAGACTTCTACAGAGTGCTACAACAATGTCCAGGAAATATGAGGTAAGAAAATAAGTTAACCCTACTCAAGCCGCTCAGTGCTTCCACCATAAACCGTCCGCTACATATATATATACCGGTATATATATATATATATTCTCTTTTAAACAGACGAGGTTAAAAAATAGCAGTTTCAGCATTCAGGATTTTATTGTTATAGCTTTCAATAGTTCTAACAATTTTCCTCTGGGCTTCAGAGATGAGGTACAACAGGTTAGCAAAATTCATGGTGGATCCAACGTTTCACAAGTAAACATCTTGCATCTTCAGGGAATGGAGAGGTAATGATTAGAATAGGGACAAAGCATCATATTTATACAAAATTCGAGGATCAAGAATAGGGAGGTGGGCGGAGCTACTGGGTGTGTGGTGGCTGTTCATTGGTGGAAGGCAGTCTATTCGCGAGACGGGCACTAAATCTTATCGGTGGTTGGTTGTTGGCTGTGGGTGGCTGTGATTGGTTGGTGTTGTCAGTTGTGTGCTGAGCGTGGAAGCGTAAGGGAGGGGGGTACAGGGCGAGAGGAAGAGGGCAGTATGCCTGTAGCGCTTGCCTGAAGGAAGAATTTGAAGGTCTTGTGTTTGGTTGTTGATGCTGGGGTTGAGTGTTTGGATGTATAGAGCTTCTAAAATAGCTAGTCTTCTGGGGTCTGATTCTTTGTCGAGTATGGTGGTTTGTTTGTCTAGGTCGGTGCGAGTTAGGGCAAGATGGTGGGGGGCTTGATAGTGATCTTTTATAGCGCCAGATTGAAGGTGGAGGGTTAGTCGACGGGAAAGGCGAGTCTGTGTCATTCCAACATAGGATAGGGGTCCACAGTCCCCAGAGGTGCAAATATGCTGGTATATCACATGATCGTCTTTCGGTTGGTTGGTGGAAATGGAGCGGTTACGGAGGACAAGGTTGGAGGTCTTAGGAGATTTGTAGTAAATAATGAGTTTTATTTTATTGTCAGGGTTGGTGGGGAGGACGTTTTTGTGAATTATTTCTTTCATAATGGATTCGTCTGTTGTGTGGTCGGAAGACATGTAGTTTCTGTAGTAAAATGTAATGTCATTGGCCGGGTTGGTGCTAAGGGGGTCTTGTTTGTACCATTTTTCTAGGTGGTGGTTGAATGCATTGGTGACGTCAGTGTTGGAATACCCATTGTTGACTAGGACCGGGGTGAGCATTTCCAGTTCATTGTGTGTGTCATTCCAGGTGGTGCAATGGGTGAGGGCTCTCCTGACATAGGCGGCGATGGTGGACTGATGGTATCATTTAGGGCATTCACTTTCCCCATTAAGACATTGGCCATTGTTAGTAGGTTTGGTGTACACTGTAGTTTTGAAGCCGTGGTCGTGGAGGGAGACAAGGAGGTCGAGGAAGGGTAGATGTCCATCGGTGGTTTCTTCGTATGTGAAGTTGTGTCCGGGGCGGCCATGAAGCGCTGCTGGAGGTCCCTGAGTTCGCCCAGGTCCTTCACCCGCACGAAGATATCATCGATGTACCTGCAGTAGACAGTGAGCCGGTGGGCAGCCAGGAGTTCCTCTTCGATAGTTCCCATGAAGAAATTGGCGAACAGGACCCCCAGGGGGCTTCCCATCGCTACACCGTCGATTTGCTGGTACATATTCCCGCGGGGGCAGAGGAAAGGGGACTCCTTGGTACAAAGTTCCAAGAGCGTCTTCAGGGCCTTCTCCGGGATGTCCAGGGCAGTGGTAAACTCGACGTAGGATAAAATCTCTGGTCTTGTCAACGGGCACGTTGGTAAACAAACTCTCTATGTCGAGGGAGGCGATGATGTGGTCGTTAGCTGGGGGGGCATCTCGTAGACCCCCCTAGCACCAACCCGGCCAATGACATTACATTTTTCTACAGAAACTACATGTCTTCCGACCACACAACAGACGAATCCATTATGAAAGAAATAATTCACAAAAACGTCCTCCCCACCAACCCTGACAATAAAATAAAACTCATTATTTACTACAAATCTCCTAAGACCTCCAACCTTGTCCTCCGTAACCGCCCCATTTCCACCAACCAACCGAAAGACGATCATGTGATATACCAGCATATTTGCACCTCTGGGGACTGTGGACCCCTATCCTATGTTGGAATGACACAGACTCGCCTTCCCGTCGACTAACCCTCCACCTTCAATCTGGCGCTATAAAAGATCACTATCAAGCCCCCCACCATCTTGCCCTAACTCGCGCCGACCTAGACAAACAAACCACCATACTCGTCAAAGAATCAGACCCCAGAAGACTAGCTATTTTAGAAGCTCTATACATCCAAACACTCAACCCCAGCATCAACAACCAAACACAAGACCTTCAAATTCTTCCTTCAGGCAAGCGCTACAGGCATACTGCCCCTCTTCCTCTCGCCCTGTGCCCCCCTCCCTTACGCTTCCACACTCAGCACACAACTGACAACACCAACCAATCAAAGCCACCCACAGCCAACAACCAACCACCGATAAGATTTAGTGCCCGTCTCGCGAATAGACTGCCTTCCACCAATGAACAGCCACCACACACCCAGTAGCTCCGCCCACCTCCCTATTCTTGATCCTCGAATTTTGTATAAATATGATGCTTTGTCCCTATTCTAATCATTACCTCTCCATTCCCTGAAGATGCAAGATGTTTACTTGTGAAACGTTGGATCCACCATGAATTTTGCTAACCTGTTGTACCTCATCTCTGAACCCCAGAGGAATATTGTTAGAACTATTGAAAGCTATAACAATAAAATCCTGAATGCTGAAACTGCTATTGCTTTTAACCTCGTCTGTTTAAAAGAGAATCTATTTCCTGGCTATACTAACATATATATATATATATATATATATATATATATATATATATATATATATATATATATATATATATATATATGTATATATATACTGTATGTATATATATATATATATACAGGTATATATATATATATATATATATATATATATATATATATATATATATATATATTATATATACAGTATATATAGGAGACAAAAAGGAAAGGTTGAAGGTTGAAAGAGAGATAGAGCACCAAAATCAAGGTATATAGAAGGTAATTTAGGTGTGTTGGAAAGAAGTGTGGTGTGCTTGTTAAGTGCATTCGGCCCCATTCAGCCAACTGTTTTAATACTTTTATCGCCATCCAGGCGTCGATTTCATCCTGACGAGCGATAGCCAGCCAGCATTGTATGGAGAAATCCGGCTTCGCCGGAGACATTTTTCTATCGAAAAATGTACAAATTTAGCTTGCTGTCAAAAAAATATATATATATACTGTAGATGCTGGCTCGCTACCGCTCGCTCGCAAGGGAAATATTGAAACCTGGATGGGGGTAAACGTCTTAAAACCGTACCGGTTAACTAAATGGGCCGAATAAGCCAAAGCGAGAGGGAGAGAAAGAGAACAAAAGCGAGGTGGGCTCCCTTAAATTTTCGACCAGCCAAGCACGAGACTTATTATTATTAAGGAGAGATAGGTCGTGTTTATTAAGGAGAGATAGGTCGTGTTTATTAAGGAGATATAGGTCATGTTTATTATTAAGGAGAGATAGGTCGTGTTTATTAAGGAGAGATAGGTCATGTTTATTATTAAGGAGAGATAGGTCGTGTTTATTAAGGAGAGATAGGTCATGTTTATTATTAAGGAGAGATAGGTCGTGTTTATTATTAAGGAGAGATAGGTCGTGTTTATTATTAAGGAGAGATAGGTCGTGTTTATTATTAAGGAGAGATAGGTCGTGTTTATTATTAAGGAGAGATAGGTCGTGTTTATTAAGGAGAGATAGGTCGTGTTTATTATTAAGGAGAGATAGGTCGTGTTTATTATTAAGGAGAGATAGGTCGTGTTTATTATTAAGGAGAGATAGGTCGTGTTTATTATTAAGGAGAGATAGGTCGTGTTTATTAAGGAGAGATAGGTCGTGTTTATTATTAAGGAGAGATAGGTCGTGTTTATTTGCTCATTTATTTATATTTGTATTATTTTATCAGTTTCCTCCCTAGACCTTCGTCAAGCTTAAAAATACACCCCGCAAGATCCTCCTTCAAGATAAATATGTACATTTTTCGATAGGAAAATGTCCCGGCAGAACGCCGATTCCTCCTAATTTCCAGGCTCGCAAAAAAACGACACCTAAATTACACGAAAAAGTCTAAACATTGACAATGAAATGGGGCAACAGGTCTTAAAATCGCCAAACTAATGGGCCAAACGTCATAAAATTTGAAAACTAATGGGACTAAACATGAGGAATAAGGGGGACCAGAAAGACAACCCATCTCCTCTTAAGTATATCTCCTAAGTACACGTGAGCTACTTAATGTTTTGAAATCTCAGCTGGGAATAAGGCCATCACCAGTTGCCTGGGAAATTGTACAGTTTTCGTTATAAAAATATCACCGGCCGAAGCCCGACTTCTTCCTAGATACAGCACTTGCTATCACTCGCCCTGCAAACAAATAACACCTGAATGCGGTGAAGCACCTATTTATCGCTAATCTAAAGGAGTGAACCGTCTTATCTCGATATTCGAGGAGCGAATCAGGGAGGTCCAAGCAAGTTGGATTAAAGCTTATAATAATATTTACAGAAAGGGAAGAAGTAGAGAATAGCGCATAATGCCGCATGAATATATAATAACCAATGAGTGTTACGGTCGCTGGCAAGATAGGACGATTGAGTGGCACTGTAAGGGGGGCTGTGGACAGTGGGATCATTGGCCCTGGGGTTAAAGCCCGTGGGCTAATGATCCCCTCCCCTGTTGCCCTCTCAGAGACAGATCTCATCTCACCCTGGCCCCTGCAGTGGCTCAGGTATCTTGAACGGCTTCGGTCTGGGCAACAACAACAACAACAACAACAACAACAAAAACAGCAACAACAATAACAACAATGACACCAACAACAACAACAACAACAATGACAACAACAATAACAACAACAACAACAATATCAACGACAACAACAACAACAACAACAATAACAACAACAACAACAATAACAACAATATCAATGAAAACAACAACAACAACAACAAAAACAACAACAACAATAACAACAACAACAACAATAACAAAAACAACAACAATTACAACAACAATATTAACGACAACAACAACAACAACAACAACAACAACAATAACAACAACAACAACAATATCAACGGCAACAACAACAACAACACCAAAAACAATAACAACAACAATAACAACAACAGCGACAACAATAACAACGGTCGCTTCGTGTCACTGAACCAACGACAGGTGATCAAAACTTCTCAAGGGCAAAGTTCCCAAGCTTGTTATTGCAGAAGGAAATAAGCTGTAGCCCCAGAGAGAGCTACTGAAATATATATGGAGAGGAAATGTTTGTGCTTGTGTGTGTGTATATATATAAATTAGGGGAGGTGTGGCAGAGTGGTCTTGCCACTGGACTGGTAATCCAATGGACCCGGGTTCGAATCCCAATATGTCAATGGGAAGATATTATTGGGATGGAATTTCAGTGCATTACCACAGCACACCGAAATGCCAAAAAATACCATCATTGTTCCCTGATTAAATAGCATTGTATGAATATTCCCATATTCAAAATATGTTACAGGGGGGCAATGCCTAGTGAGTTAATTGCTCAATAGGTGGCGTTCTGAAAGTGAGGGTCCGAGTGTGGGGGATGAGACGGTGAAGCGTGGAGGCGTAGCAGCTTCAGAGATGGAGTTGATTCGAGCCGGGGTGCTTCGCATGTCTCACTCCCTAGACTGGAACAAGACCTCACGGGCCTCGCCGTGTTCAGCGGTGTAGTGTAAAGGCTCTCAGCTTATGACCAAGAGGGAGTAGTTGGAATATAGAAGAAAAACTAAAATTGTATATATATATATATATATATATATATATATATATATATATATATATACTGTATACTGTAAATATATACAAAGAGAAAGAGATAAAGAGAGTAAGAGTGAGTGTGGTGGAATGAGTGGTTCAAACTACTCAAAGTGTTAATCCCTGGAGATTTAGATTAAAAAGGGTGCTGCAGTTTAAAAAGGGTGCTGCAGTTTAAAAAGGGTGCTGCAGTTTAAAAAGGGTGCTGCAGTTTAAAAAGGGTGCTGCAGTTTTTTTGACACGAGTTGAAGCTGTTCCAAGAAGTGGTGTGGGATCATAAAAGTTAGAATTATGGTGACTTAATTTTCTGTTATCTTATTATTTGCTTTCTCTCCCACTCACACACACACACACACTCTCTCTCTCACTTGATTGAATCATGAGTATAGTTTCTCATGCAGTTTTTAACTCATCTGATTAGTCAACCGATATTTAAAAAAGCCGCACTCGCAATCCATTCATACTGATTATAGGCCTACTTTCATACATAAAGCCGCTGTCACACGAGCGTTTTATCCATCAATTTTCCATGAGCAAGTTTTGCTCTCGTATAATTTCGGGACGTTTTCGCACTGGTATCGGTAATTAGACTTAAGGTGGATTATGTTAGGCGGCTGATTTTTGATAAAGTGTATTTTTTTAAGCTTTCAGACCATAATTGCCCGATCAAATTGCTCGAAAAAAGGCTCGTGTGACTCTGGCTTAACCTTTACGACGAGGAACAGAACTACAGTCCATTCCTTATAGGTAGGCCGGAAATCGCAAATCTTAAGGGGAGACAGACCGTTTGTTTGGTCATTCATTCCTTTATTTCTTAGTTTCCTCACTAGACCTCCATCAAGCTTAAAACAAAAAACCCTAAACCCCCCTTCAAGATAAATGTGTACATTTTTCGGCAGAAAAACGTACCGGCCGAAGGCCGGTTCCTCTTAAAATTTCAGGCTCGCTATCGCTCGCCAGGAAAACATCGACAACTAAATGGCACGAAAGGTCATAAAATTGACAAAGAAATGAGGCGAAAGGTGTTAAAATCGCCAAACTAATGGGCCAAACGTCTTAAAGTCTCAAAAGTAATGAGGCTAAACATGAGGGAAACCGGTCTGCCTCCCCTTAACCTCTATAACTCAAAATCAACTAGAGTAAACAAGCTAATACGCTCACCATTTGGGAAGTGTCAGCCAGGGAATTGGTTTGAAATGTTTACAGCTCATTTGCTCTAGCCCTTTTTGAGTTATAGAAGTGAGAGTTTACAATTGTTGGCCAACCTTTAAGGAACAGAACTAATGTGGGCAACCGTACAGTCACGCTAAGAAGTGATGTATCGGCACCAAGTATGTTTTGATCAATAATTAATTGGTATCAGCAATGTCTAAGCTTCATTTCTTCATATCGAGTGAAATATACAAACATGTTCCTAAACTTATCCACCCTATTCAACATCTGACAGACATTAATACAGCACAGAGCAAGCCAAACGTAATGCCATCTGGGACATGACTTATTAGCGCGACCGTACATGGCTATTTGACTCAACAAGACGCTCTCATACATAATCAATGGAAGGGTCGGTGGGTCGCTGGTCTCGCAAACAAATATATTCACAGTAGAACACGCTAAAAAACCGCAGTGTAAAATAAATAAACAATTAAATAACAATAAATGATGGCGGGATGGGCGTATTATTTATGATGGCGGGATGGGCGTATTATTTATGATGGCGGGATGGGCGTATTATTTATGATGGCGGGATGGGCGTATTATTTATGATGGCGGGATGGGCGTATTATTTATGATGGCGGGATGGCCGTATTATTTATGATGGCGGGATGGGCGTATTATTTATGATGGCGGGATGGGCGTATTATTTATGATGGCGGGATGGCCGTATTATTTATGATGGCGGGATGGCCGTATTATTTATGATGGGGGGATGGCCGTATTATTTATGATGGCGGGATGGGCGTATTATTTATGATGGCGGGATGGGCGTATTATTTATGATGGCGGGATGGCCGTATTATTTATGATGGCGGGATGGGCGTATTATTTATGATGGCGGGATGGCCGTAATATTTATGATGGCGGGATGGCCGTATTATTTATGATGGCGGGATGGGCGTATTATGTATGATGGCGGGATGGGCGTATTATTTATGATGGCGGGATGGCCGTATTATTTATGATGGCGGGATGGGCGTATTATTTATGATGGCGGGATGGCCGTATTATTAATGATGGCGGGATGGCCGTATTATTTATGATGGCGGGATGGCCGTATTATTTATGATGGCGGGATGGGCGTATGATTTATGATGGCGGGATGGCCGTATTATTTATGATGGCGGGATGGGCGTATTATTTATGATGGCGGGATGGCCGTATTATTTATGATGGCGGGATGGCCGTATTATTTATGATGGCGGGATGGGCGTATTATTTATGATGGCGGGATGGGCGTATTATTTATGATGGCGGGATGGCCGTATTATTTATGATGGCGGGATGGGCGTATTATTTATGATGGCGGGATGGGCGTATTATTTATGATGGCGGGATGGGCGTATTATTTATGATGGCGGGATGGCCGTATTATTTATGATGGCGGGATGGCCGTATTATTTATGATGGCGGGATGGCCGTATTATTTATGATGGCGGGATGGGCGTATTATTTATGATGGCGGGATGGCCGTATTATTTATGATGGCGGGATGGGCGTATTATTTATGATGGCGGGATGGGCGTATTATTTATGATGGCGGGATGGCCGTATTATTTATGATGGCGGGATGGGCGTATTATTTAAGATGGCGGGATGGCCGTATTATTTATGATGGCGGGATGGGCGTATTATTTATGATGGCGGGATGGGCGTATTATTTATGATGGCGGGATGGCCGTATTATTTATGATGGCGGGATGGCCGTATTATTTATGATGGCGGGATGGCCGTATTATTTATGATGGCGGGATGGCCGTATTATTTATGTATTTGTTTTATAGTTGTGATAGTTTTCCTCTCTAGACCTCCATCAATCTTAAAAAATAAGAACCCGCCCAAGGCTCTCCTTGAGACATACAGTACGTGTACATTTTTCGGTAGAGAAATTTCCCAGCCGAAAGCCGGTTTCCCTTCTGGATCGTCGACGTCTGCCTAACTTTATTCTAGCTATATTCATAGACGATTTTGTGCAGCTTAAGATGGATCTGTGGTAGTAAATGGGGTCAATTATTTAGATTGGTTGAAGCCTCTGAATTGCTGGCGGCCCTTCCTAAACTGAATAAAGTCGTCTATTAATAGCCCCCATAGGATTAAAAGTAGGGAACCGGTACTGAACGGGTTTAATGGACTAGTGGGACACCGGGTTTAATGGACTAGTGGGACACCGGGTTTAATGGACTAGTGGGACACCGGCTTTAATGGACTAGTGGGACACCGGGTTTAATGGACTAGTGGGACACCGGTTTTAATGGACTAGTGGGACACCGGGTTTAATGGACTAGTGGGACACCGGGTTTAATGGACTAGTGGGACACCGGGTTTAATGGACTAGTGGGACACCGGGTTTAATGGACTAGTGGGACACCGGGTTTAATGGACTAGTGGGACACCGGGTTTAATGGACTAGTGGGACACCGGGTTTAATGGACTAGTGAGACACCGGGTTTAATGGACTAGTGGGACACCGGGTTTAATGGACTAGTGGGACACCGGCTTTAATGGACTAGTGGGACACCGGGTTTAATGGACTAGTGGGACACCGGCTTTAATGGACTAGTGGGACACCGGCTTTAATGGACTAGTGGGACACCGGGTTTAATGGACTAGTGGGACACCGGCTTTAATGGACTAGTGGGACACCGGCTTTAATGGAATAGTGGGACACCGGCTTTTGTATGAATGTGTTAAGGAGGAATGGTTCGTTTTTCTGGCCCCCCCTCTCCCTCAAGTTTAACCCCATTAGTTTTGAGATTTTAAGACGTTCGCTCCATTAGTTTCTCGATTTCAATACCTGTCGTCCAATTTCTTTGTCGATATCAAGAACTTTCGTGCCATTTAGGCGTCGCTCCTGGCAAGCGATAGCGAGTCTATAATTTTGAGAGGAACCGGCCTTCAGCCGGGAAATGTTTCTATCGAAAAATTTACAAATATATCTTGAAGTATTTTGTTTTACTTTGTTTTTTCAAGCTTGAAGGAGGTCTAGGGAGGAAACTAAACAAATCATACAAAGATACATAAATTAGCAAATAACTACGCCTATTCCCCTTAAGCCGGAGTCACACAAACCCTTTTTCAAGCAAGGCATTTTGGTCTGGAAGCATAACAAATTACAGTTTATCAGAATTCAGCCGCCTAACATAATCTACCTTCAGTCTAGTTGCCGATACCAGTGCAAAAACGTCCCGAAATAATACGAGAAAAAACTTGCTCATAGAAAATTGACGGAAAAAGCGCTCGTGTGACAGCGGCTTTATATCTTATAAATTATTGCTGATCTTCTTGTATCCGCGTTATTTTTTTCTTTCTTTTTTCTTCTTCTTCTTCAGGCTCCATCTTCTCTTCGGTGGCCAGAAACTCATTTAAGTTTGTTTCGGAAGCGTTGGTGGGAATATGGGTCTCTCTCTCTCTCTCTCAAAGCAAACTGACCGAGAAATTTACGAACAAATTGCAGATGTAAGTAACTCACAAGATACCGTAATTTTTGGCGACTTTAATTTATCTGTGACCAAGTGGGGCGATACTCTTACTTCACACTCCGGACATGACTTGTATACGAACTTGCAAGAGAGTTCGCTTTATCAATTTGTTAGAACGCCGACCCGTGGTAATAACGTTCTTGACATTGTACTTGCAACAAAAGAAGAATTGATAGAGAATTTGAATGTTGGTGATGAATTCAGTAACAGCGACCATCGTACGATAACTTTCACTTTAAAGTTTACTAGTAACGAACCAAATAGTAGCATCGAAAAAGTCCCTAATTTCAAGAAAGCAAACTTCCATAAACTTAGAGCTATGATTAAAGAAACTGACTGGAGCTTTTTAATTAACAATAACGACATAAATACATCTTGGAAGTTATTCGAAACCACTTACCTAAAAGTAGTGCAAGACTGCGCAACCATCGAAAATACGGCGTCCAGTCCATAATAATAAGCCCAAATGGTGGAATAAAGATATTTCAAACTGCCTGCTTGCTAAAAAATGTGCTAATGATAGATTAAAATCCTCACAAAATGACGAAGAATGGGTGAAATTTGTAGAGCTACGACGCAAAGCCAAAAAGTTAATTAAGCAAAGTAAAAAGACCGTAGAGTTACATATTGCGAATCAAAGTAAAACAAACCCGAAAGAATTCTATAGTTATATCAGAAAGAAAAAAAGTAGTTACTTCAACTGTTGGACCGTTAGTCGATGAAAATGGAGAATACACCAAAGACGAAGTACAAATGAGTAATGCCCTCAATACCTTCTTTGCATCAGTTTTTACAACAGAAGACCTCAGTGATATCCCTACACCATCGCCGATTCAGATTGATAATTCAGATGTTCTAAGCAATATCACCGTTACAGAGAGAGAAGTATTGAATTGTTTAAATAAACTCAAGGTAAATAAAACGCCTGGACCTGATACAATCTCACCTAGAGTTCTAAAGGAAGCTAAGGATGAGCTCTCCAAACCACTGACATTACTATTCAATAAATCCTTGCAGTCTGGAACTATGCCTGATCAGTGGAAGATAGGCAACGTAACACCGATATTCAAAAAAGGTAGCAAATCCCTACCCAGTAACTATCGTCCAATTAGCTTAACCTCAGTTGCATGTAAAATGCTAGAAACAGTCATACGAGACAGACTCGTAAATCACTTAGAGGAAAATAACATACTTAAAGATACTCAACACGGCTTTCGTAAAAAAACGTTCCTGTTTAACAAACCTCTTAGACTTCTTCCACGATATCCTCAACCTCTACGATGAGAGTAAAGCTGTAGATATTATATATCTTAATTTTCAAAAGGCCTTTGACAAAGTTCCCCACAAACGTTTACTGCTAAAACTAAAAGCGCATGGAATACAAGATTGTGTGTTGAAATGGATAGAAAATTGGCTCAGCAACAGAAAGCAAAGAGTAGTCATAAACGGTAAGGCATCTAAATGGACCAATGTAAGTAGCGGGGTACCCCAGGCATCGGTACTAGGACCAATTATCTTTCTAATTTACATCAATGACATAGATGAGGGTCTCACCTGTACAATCTCAAAATTTGCTGACGATACAAAAATTGCAAATAGCATACTCTCAAAAGAACAAGTTGACGATATGCAACACAATCTAGATAAATTGTCATGTTGAGCCCAAATTTGGCAAATGAGTTCCAATGCGGATAATGTAAAGTACTACATATCGGATACCTAAATGAGAAAGCAAACTATTCGATGAATGGCACTCAGCTTAAGAATGTAAACAGAGAAACCGATCTGGGAGTAACAATATCGAGTAACCTAAAACCGAGTCAACAATGTTCAGAAGTTGTTAAGAAGGCAAACCAAATAATTGGCTTTATAGGCAGGTCATTTGAGCATAAATCCAAAGAAGTAATCCTAACCCTTTACAATTCCTTAGTCCGCCCTCTTCTGGAATACTGCGTTCAATCCTGGTGCCCTTATTACCAAAAAGATATAAACAAGCTAGAACGAGTTCAACGTAGAGTTACCAAAATGATACCTAGCCTAAAGAACAAACCATACGAAGAGCGTCTTAGAGAATTAAATCTATTTCCTTTAACCCAGCGCAGATTAAGAGGTGACTTAATTCAAGTGTTCAAAATCATCAAAGGCATCGACAATATGAACTGTAGTAAGTACTTCACTATCGACCAATCTAATTACACGCGTGGAAACGGTTGCAAAATTATTGGTAAATCTTTTAACTCGCACGAATCTAAGAATTTCTTCTTCAATCGAGTTGTCAACTTGTGGAATGGGCTTCCCCGAAACGTTATAGACTGCATCACCGTTGATTCATTTAAACTTCGCCTAGACAAATATCTCGCATCAAACCCGCGACTGACTGCGTTTGTAAATGAATAACTTTATTTTATCCCCCCCTCAGTTACTAACCCATCTGTCCTCCACTAACTTCCAAATCCTGCCACGGATATTAGTTCCAGGGTAGTAATTCCCTTTCCAATGTTCCCTTACCCACTCTAAACCACTGTTTGGACACTTGATCCTCAGTGTTTTGGAGGACAAGCAACCTAGAAGGGTCACTAGATCTGTTGTTGCTTGATTTCCTTTGTACTCTCACTCATTCTCCTATCTCTCTCTCTCTCTCTCTCTCTCTCTCTCTCAATCTCCCTCTATCTCCCTCTATCTATATATATATATATATATATATATATCTATCTGTCTCTCTCTCTCTCTCTCTCTCTCTATATATATATATATATATACAGGGTGTTCCAGTAATGCTTTTCATAAATTATATGGTGGACTCATCAGACATAAATAAGAATAAATTACTCAATGAACATGAGGTTGAGTATTTATAATAACGGAGTTATTACACGATTTAAGCTAACGATAGATACAATGCCATTCAGTCCAAGGGGTAATGTTGCCATTTTAGTGAATTATATCCATTTGGCCTTCGCTATCGCTTGCTAGCCTCAAGATATCCAAGATATCCAATCGGCATTCTCTCTTCAGGCTAGCGAGCGGTAGCGAGCTGATGTTTTTGGTAGGAAAATCAAATCCGGCGAAGCCGGACATATTTTTCTACCGAAAAGTCAGATCGCTACTGCTCACTATCTTGAGGCTAGCAAGCGATAGCGAAGGCCAAATGGATATAATCCACTAAAATGGCAACATTACCCCTTGGACTGAATGGCGTTGTATCTATCGTTAACTTAAATCGTGTAATAACTCCGTTATTATAAATACTCAACCTCATGTTCATTGAGTAATTTATTCTTATTTTTGTCTGATGAGTCCACCATATAATTTATGAAAAGCATTACTGGAACACCCTGTATATATATATATATATATATATATATATATATATATATTTTTTTTTTTTTGTTATTCCTTTGACAATCTGACTTCCTTTTTAGTCGCCCTTCCTTCTATTTTTCGGTTGTACTGCTCCCCACCTATACCTTTCCGTACTCCATTATGTACTCCTCCGCCCATCACCCAGCTAGCCCGTCTCTGAATTCTGTACCAAGTTCGTCCATAAAATACTAGGAGGCTAATCTATTTTCTACACTTGACTTGGGATGCTGACGGTTATTTATGTATCTTTTCATATGTTTTTAGTTTCCTCCCTAGTTCTCCATCAACCTTAAAAAAACACCCTCCCAAAACCCTCCTTCAAGATAAATTTGCACATTTTTCGATAGAAAGATTTCCCTGCCGAAGGTCAGTTTCCCTTAAATTACAGGCTCGCTGTCACGGGCAAGCAACAAATCGACACCTAAATGACATTGACATTCTTAATATTGACAAAAAAATATGTCGGAAAGTCTTAAAATCGCCAAACTTTTAAGATCTAAAAAACAATGGGGCTAAGCACAAGGGAGAAGGGGGTACAGAAAAACCGGTCCATTCCCCCTTATTTAATACTGCACCAATCCCTTCCATAAAATACTTAGGAAGCTGATATATTTTCCACACTTGACCTAGGATACTGGCAGTTTTATAAGATGGTTACGGGGGGGTTTGGAAAGTTTGTGTTGTACAGTAGCGAACATGAATTATATACCGCATATAGACCAATTCATGCGATATTTATGCACATTATCAATGAGTTTCTAGCAGACGGAAGCCTAAACGGGTGGGTGGGAGGGAGGCAGTGAGTGAGTCGTGGAGAGAGTGAAGGCAGGGAGATCTATCAAGAAAAATACGCAGCTGTGTGATAATTGTGGAGGCGCCCGAGGCGTATGGATGTCTTGGGATTTTGAACCTTATGTCTAGCAGGTGTCTGGGGTTCGTTGCCACCCAGAGGTCTACAATAACATGAGTCAGGAATGGAGACAGAGAGAAAGTGAGACATGCGTATGTCGTATGTCGTACGTATAAATGGCTTTCAGAATTGCATTTTTATGCAAGCAGACATTGCATTTTAGACACATGTGAAGTACCACAGAAACATGTAGGCCATTGACTGTAAATAAAGTACTATATTATAGACCAGGAACGAGGGTGGTCAGTAAACATCGGCAGTTAACCTTTTTTGATAGAGAGCTAAATATAGACTGGTGTCGCCTGACACTTGCGAAAGGGTCGATTGCCACCAGAAAACTTCTATTTATTTATTTCCAAGTAATATGCAATCTAAATGTATATTCGAGACCTACTGCAAGTATTTGTATGACAGTCATGACTATGTATAATCCAATATACGCGCGTAAGGGCGTAGGCGAGATATAAGAAAGATGGTTGAGCAATTTTCGACACCCACACAGTTATTATTCATGATTATTTACAATATTATACAATACAAATGTATTTGTGAAGAGTATTTTATGCATTATTGTATTTATACAAATTTTGTTCCCAGACAAAGCTGCTGTGGCTGGAGGGAGCGGCAAGGGTCACCCACTGACCGCTTGACCGTGTGATAATGACTGGAGTCACACTGAGAGGGGCAATTTTGCTGAGTGTTTGGGTAATTTTTAACAGAATAAAGTTATATAATTACTAATTTTTGACAGAGACAAACTTTTATAAACCTTGGCATGATATAATTGATAATCCCATCAATTTACAAACTTAAATTGGTGGGATAATTAATTTTGTTTTGTATATTGTCATTTCGATTGTAGACACGAAGTTTTGAGTGACATTTGGTATGAGCTCCTGTGGCATGGTTGGTAAGGTCGTGGACTGGAAAACTCAAAGTGTGGTAGGGTAGTGGGATCGAATCCAAGAGAGGGTTATGGGGAAGGTTTTATAATGTTTAGATAAATTTTGATAAAAAAAATTGTTTACAAGATCATGCCATTGTATTCAAACAATATGAAATATTCATAGAATATATCATATTGTAAGAATACAATGACATGACCTTTTTTTTTTTTTTTTTTTTTTTTTTTTTTTTTTATTAGGTTTGACATGATTTATTGAAACATATTTATTTTGGTACAATTCATTTGAGGTAAGAAAATATATACACATTACTTTGGCTATAACAAACATATATATTGATATACTAAAAAAGAAGGCATATTACATGGAAATCTTTGAAACTTGTAAACTAAATAATGAAAGATACAATTATATAATGTAAAAAGCTATATCACAGGGACATCTTTGGAACTTATACATTATATAATATATATGTAACATTATGAGGTAGCGTGATCAATTTGGTCAGGTCAGGTAAGGTAGGGCGCGAGTCCAGGGCAGGGCAGGGCAGGGGGCGGCACTCAGTAGTTTTTATACATGTGGTAGTCCCTGAAGCAGTCACCCAAGCAGAGTGCAACTTTGCACTCGGCGCACATTGAGGTGACTCTTTTGGGTACGTGGGGTTTCCTGACACTGGTGCTGCAGACGTGGCACTGCACCTGCCTGTGACGAGTGCCAACCAGTTCGGTGTTGGTTGGGTAGTGTCTTTCCACCCCCAGCTGGATGCGGTCAGGGACGTGATCCCCACGCCATTCCGTACGTCTCTGAGTGGTGTTGCCATACTTCTCCAGGAGTTGATATGCAACGTTGTACACAAACTCCCAGAATTTTAGCTTGTGGTTTGGGGCCATCTCTCTCTTCACCAACCACAAGTTGTAGGCGTTGAGCATCGTGATGTCAACTAGGTGGAGGAAGAGCTTGTGATACCACTTCACAGTCTTCCTCAGACACTCAACGCCTGACAGTTGACAGTCAGACTTGTCCACCAGGTACATGTTCTTTGTGTAGTCCACTACTATGTCGGGCTTATAGATGGTCTTCTTGGTTCGGTAGTGGATTTTACCAGAGTCCATCTGGGCACCTGTGTGGACTGTGGAAAGCAGGTGAACGTCTCTTTTGTCCTTCCACTTGAGGGCTACCACTTTCCCGGACTTTTGAAGTTGCTTGTACTTCTGCCCCATTCGTCGCCTTCTTCGGACATGCCTCTCGCGGTGTTCCTGGGCCAGTTCGTCTTCAGAAGGTGTGTCACTGGAGGAGGCATCTGACAGATGAATGACATCACCTGTGAACTTGGGCATAAACTTTCTTGTCTTTCTGACAGTCCCACATGACCACGTTTGGTTGTCATGAAGAAACTGGCAGAGAGCAGGAGAAGTATACCAGTTGTCAGTGTAGATGATGTGGCCTTTGCCCAGGTAAGGTGCCAACATTTTCCTGACGATGGCACCTGACATGCCCATGGGGTCACCGGCAGCAGCTTTCGGTACGTCAATGTCAGTTCCTGTATACACGATCATGTCAAGCACTATTCCAGTTTCACAGTCGCACAACACGAAGAGCTTGATTCCGAACCTATGCCTTTTCAAGGAGATATACTGCTTGAAAACAAGACGTCCTTTGCAGAGCACGAGCGACTCATCAATCACCAAATTGAGGAAGGGGTAAAAGTATTTCCTATACTTCTCCAACAGCATGGTGAACACATCCCGAACTTTCCATACCCTGTCAATCCTGTTAGGATTTTCGTTGTCTGTAAAGTGCATAAATCTTAGCAGCAACAATAAACTGTCACGATTCATCAACTTATTGAAAGTTGGGGTGGCGATGAGAGGGTCGTGCTTCCAGTAGTGTTGCAACGCATGCTTCCTGCAAAGAGGCATGAGGAACAACAAGGCAAAAAACGTCATGAATTCTTCAACAGTCGTATCCACCCAGCCTCGTATTCTCACTTTTGGAGAAATGACGTCCAATTTGCCAAACACCCACCTGTAGTAGGCGTTTGTTTGGGCAACGATGTAAGTCATTACCTCCAAATCGAAAAAAGCGAGGAAGAACTCGCTTTCGTTTGAGTTTTCGTCACAGGGCCAGTCATCAGTTGTACCTGACGTACCAGGATTGAACTGGGGCACGTCAGGCACAAAATTGACCCCGTCAGACCACTCAAACGAAGGCATGCCAGGGATCGGAATGTCGTCTCCGTCTGCTTCTGCGTCTGAAATATCGCTGCCATGTTCGCGATACAACACAGCATCATCATCACCCTCCTCTTCACTAGACAGACGTCCATCTTCATTTTCATCACCGACGTCTGACTCACTTCCAGTATTCACTCCCAAATCCCCCCACCCTTGGTCCCGTCCTAGGGTGTCGTCGTCGAAACCCGCAGGGCTGCCAATGCCCTGCGAATCACCACCAAACAGCAGGGCGGCGTACTTGGATGGTGTCAGATTTTTTCTGCTCGCTCTAGCACGTAGGGGCGTCTTATGGGCAGGGGCAGGGGCAGAAGGGCTGGCAGGGGCGTCGGCAGGGTCGTCGTCGGCAGGGGCGGCAGTGGTGCGTGGTGCAGTGGGCCTGGAGACAGGCAAGATGATGGTGGTGCATGTCGCCCCTTTCCCTTTCCCTTTCCCTCTTCCTTGGGCAGGGGCGGCAGGGGCAGCAGGGCCGGCAGGGACAGCAGGGCCGGCAGGGACAGCAGGGCCGGCAGGGCCAGCAGTCGCTTTCCCTCTCCCTTTCCCCTTCCCCTTCCCCTTCCCTTTTCCTTGGGCAGGGGCAGCAGGGGCGCATGGGGCAGCAGGGGAGGCAGGGGCAGCAGGGGCGGCAGGAGCAGGGGCAGCCGGGCCAGGGGCGGCTGGTGGTGGTGGTGGCAGGGTCACTGTGGCAGGCGTACGGGTTCTCTTCGCTACGCCCGTGCTTTTGATTCTGCCTGCCCCCGCAGGTTCTGCAGCCCTAGGGCGGCCTCCTGCGTCGCTGGTACTGGTGGCAGGGGTGGCAGTGGTGGTGGTAGTGGTTGTTGCAGTGGCCGGGGTCGTCGTGGCAGTGTCCCTAAAGTCCAATGACCTCTGTGCCATTGCCCTACTTGCACGTGTTTTACATGCTTTTGGTGCTGGTGCTTCGTCCTCCGAGCTGTAGGGCGTGTCGTACTGGTAGCTAGGGTTTCGGGTAGCCAACCTCTGCCTTCCACGGCGGCTGACACCACCAGAAGGTGGGCTGGTTGTGTCATCAGGGCGCGAGCGTGAGGGACGTGTGGGCTCCATGACTAGTGCTTGGGTTCTGGCGCGGTGGTGCTTGTACGAGTGCGGGGCGAGCGTGTGGCGGGGTGGTATCGAGAGTTGCCATGTAGTACTACACCCACACCAATTTTTAGCCGCCTGCCTATAAACCCGCGGTTTTGGTACGTGTTCAAAAGCCTTACTCTTAAGAGGCTTCCCGCAGTCCGCCGGGGGAACTCTTAAGTCTTCCCGCAGTTCCCGGGTTAAGGGGAAACTGGCCGTTTGTTTGGTCTATTAATTAATTTATTCATATATGTGTTTAGTTTCCTCCCTAGACCTCCATCAAGCTTAGAAAAACACCCCCTAGACCCCTTCAAGATAAATTTGTACATTTTTCGAAATTGCAGGCTCGCTATCGCTCGCCAGGAAAAAATCGACACCTAAAATGCACGATAGGTCTTAAAATTGACAACGAAATGGGGCGAAAGGTGCTAAAATCACCAAACTAATGGGCCGAACGTCTTATAATTTCAAAACAAGTGGGGCTAAACTTTAGGGAGAAAGGGGTCCAGAAAAATGGTCTTCCTCCCCTTAATAATTGATGTTTATGCATATGAGGATAATAATTTAGCATAGCAAACTGGGTCAGACTGAGTAATCACTCTATGTTAAGGGGGTAGTACTCGCTTTTTCTGGACCCCCTTCTCCCTCTTGGTTATCATATTTGTTTTGAGGTTTGAAGACGTTCGTTCCGTTATTTTGGCGATTTTGAGACCTTTCGCCTGAATGTGTTATCAATATTAAAACCTTTCATCCCCTTTAGGTGTCGATTTTTAACTGGTGAGCGATAGCGAGCCTCTAATTTTAGATGGAAACGGCCTTCGGCCGTGACATTTTTCTACCGAGAAATGGACATATGTATCTTGAAAGGGGGTCTAGGGGATGTTTTGCTACGCTTAATAGAGGTCTAACGAGGAAACTCAAAAGTAAATGAATATAAAATATATAGACCAAAAACCATGCACCAACCCGTTAAATGAGTCTCCCTCCGTAATGTTGGAAGAGTATGTAATGTTGGAAGAGTATGTAATGTTGGAAGAGTATGTAATGTTGGAAGAGTATGTAATGTTGGAAGAGTATGTAATGTTGGAAGAGTATGTAATGTTGGAAGAGTATGTAATGTTGGAAGGGTTGGAAATGTAATGTTGGAAGAGTATGTAATGTTGGAAGAGTATGTAATGTTGGAAGAGTATGTAATGTTGGAAGAGTATGTAATGTTGGAAGAGTATGTAATGTTGGAAGAGTATGTAATGTTGGAAGAGTATGTAATGTAGGAAGTATGTAATGTTGGAAGAGTATGTAATGTTGGAAGAGTATGTAATGTTGGAAGAGTATGTATGTTGGAAGAGTATGTAATGTTGGAAGAGTATGTAATGTGGAAGATATGGAATGTTGGAAGAGTATGTAATGTTGGAAGAGTATGTAATGTTGGAAGAGTATGTAATGTTGGAAGAGTATGTAATGTTGGAAGAGTATGTAATGTTGGAAGAGTATGTAATGTTGGAAGAGTATGTAATGTTGGAAGAGTATGTAATGTTGGAAGAGTATGTAATGTTGGAAGAGTATGTAATGTTGGAAGAGTATGTAATGTTGGAAGAGTATGTAATGTTGGAAGAGTATGTAATGTTGGAAGAGTATGTAATGTTGGAAGAGTATGTATGTTGGAAGAGTATGTAATGTTGGAAGAGTATGTAATGTTGGAAGAGTATGTAATGTTGGAAGAGTATGTAATGTTGGAAGAGTATGTAATGTTGGAAGAGTATGTAATGTTGGAAGAGTATGTAATGTTGGAAGAGTATGTAATGTTGGAAGAGTATGTAATGTTGGAAGAGTATGTAATGTTGGAAGAGTATGTAATGTTGGAAGAGTATGTAATGTTGGAAGAGTATGTAATGTTGGAAGAGTATGTAATGTTGGAAGAGTATGTAATGTTGGAAGAGTATGTAATGTTGGAAGAGTATGTAATTAGTGGAATAAATGATGTGCTTTGAAAAATGACCTGCCTAAGAAATTAATGATACTTGGATGTAAGCATTAGCTAATGATTCGCAACGCAGAGAGAGAAGCTTTAGTAGAATAATTCAGTTAAGGGAGCCCACCTCACTTGTTTTCTCTTTCTCTCCCTCTCACTTTGGCTTGTATCCATTCGGCCCCATTCAGCCTACTGTTTTAAATCGTTTACCCCCATCCAGGTGTCAATATTTTCCTGGCAAGCGGTAGCAAGCCAGCATATACAGTATATCTGTTTGTTTTTTGACAGCAAGTTAAATTTGTAAATTTTTCAATAAAAAAAACGTCTCCGGCGAAGCCGGGTTTCTCCATACAATGTTGGCTCGCTATCGCTCGCCAGGAAGAAATTGACACCTGGATGGGGATAAATGTCCTAAAAGAGTTGACTGAATGGGGCCGAATGGATACAAGCCAGGGAAAGAGATAAAATGAGAGAAAGGTAAACAAAAACAAACGGTGACCCCCCTTAACCCTTCCTGTACCAGCGACGTTTGTTATAGTTTATTCTAGCTATATGTATACGATTGTATATAGCTTAGGAAAGGTCTGTGGTAGTTAAAAGGGTTGATTGAGATAGTTTGAACTCACATAATTACTAGGGATCCTTCCTTATCTGAATAAAATCGATTAGTAGTAGCCAGACTAAAGTCAAATGGATGTTACCGGTACCGAAAGGGTCACGTATTTTTCAGTCACATCGGGAGGCTGGCCGTTTGTTTGGTCTATTAATTAATTTATTCATATATTTGTTTAGTTTCCTCCCTAGACCTCCATCAAGCTTAGAAAAACAACACCTAGACCCCCCTTCAAGATAAATTAGAAACATTTTCGGTAAAAAAATGTCCCGGATTAAGGCCGGTTCCACTTAAAATTGCAGGCTCGCTTTCGCTCGCCAGGAAATAATCGACACCTAAATGGCACGAAAGGTCTTAAAATTGACAACGAAATGGGGCAAAAGGTGTTCAAATCGCCAAACTAATTGGCCGAACGTCTTTAAATCTCAAACCTAGTGGGGCTAAACATTAGGGAGAAAGGGGACCAGCAAAAAGGTCTGTCTCCCCTTAAGTATTTGATTTAGGAAATGTTAAAGAAAAGTCTGCTTTAGTCATATGCATCGTATACATTTACAAATATGGAAGGAGCAACATCGTTTGAAGTTGATTGTACACATGTTTATCGAAGAGTGGTCTTGGGAGTGTTTTTTTTTTTTTTAAAGCTTGATGGGGTCTAGGAAACAAACTTAAAATCTCCCCTTAATGGCAAACATTGCTTTGAGGCAGCCCACCTCGCTTTTTTTCTCTTTCTCTCCCTCTCTCTTTGGCTTTTATCCATTCGACCCCATTCAGCCTACAGTTTTAAGACGTTTACCCCCATCCAGGTGTTAATATTTTCCTGGTGAGCGGTAGCGAGCCAGCATATTTATATTTTTGTTTTGACAGTAAGCTAAATTCGTACATTTTTCGATAACAAAAATCTCCTGCGAAGCTGGATTTCTCCATATAATGCTGGCTCGCCAGGAAGAAATCGACAGCTGGATGGGGATCAACGTCTTAACAGTTGACTGAATGGGGCCGAATGGATACAAGCCAGAGAAAGAGTGAAAAGGAGAGAAAGATAAAACAAAAAAACGTTGACCCCCCTGAAACAGGGCAGGGACACAAATCCTACCTCTGCCCTGCAGCTGGTCTCTCCTCCTAAGTCTCTGAAACCCAGGCTCCGAGTTTCATCCACCCACCCAATATTAGTCGACTTATAAGACATGCGCTTGGGATATGGAAGCAAGATTTTATTTACATTCGTCCCTCTACGCTAACAGGGTAATTTCTGTATATTTTTCGATAGAAATGAAATTATAACGTGACTGAATGCGTTATTCAGAAAGCGATATTTCATAGAAAGATAGATAGATAGATAGATATATAGATAGATAGATAGATAGATATATAGATAGTTTATTGACCACAGCAAAATCTAAAATACAAAAATAACATGTTTACAAAGGAATTTGGTCCAATATAATACGTAAATTAAAAGCACATTTTATCAATTAAATACCGAAAAAACCTAAATCCAGATATTTCACAGAGAAGGAAACACCTATACTCAAATAAAATTCATAAATAAAAACACAAATAATACATACATTAACTTGAATTGCATAAACATGTGAGAACCCCGAATGTATAGGAATATATACGCTCTAATAAACCCAACGGTATAATATATACGCTCTAATAAACCCAACGGTATAATATATACGCTCTAATAAACCCAACGGTATAATATATACGCTTTAATAAACCCAACGGTATAATATATACGCTCTAATAAACCCAACGGTATAATATATACGCTCTAATAAACCCAACGGTATAATATATACGCTCTAATAAACCTAACGGTATAATATATACGCTCTAATAAACCCAACGGTATAATATATACGCTCTAATAAACCCAACGGTATAATATACGCTCTAATAAACCCAACGGTATAATATATACGCTCTAATAAACCTAACGGTATAATATATACGCTCTAATAAACCCAACGGTATAATATATACGCTCTAATAAACCCAACGGTATAATATATACGCTCTAATAAACCTAACGGTATAATATATACGCTCTAATAAACCCAACGGTATAATATATACGCTCTAATAAACCCAACGGTATAATATATACGCTTTAATAAACCCAACGGTATAATATATACGCTCTAATAAACCCAACGGTATAATATATACGCTCTAATAAACCCAACGGTATAATATATACGCTCGGTAATACCTAACCCAACGGTATAATATATACGCTCTAATAAACCCAACGGTATAATATATACGCTCTAATAAACCCAACGGTATAATATATACGCTCTAATAAACCCAACGGTATAATACCGAACAAAAAGCAATAGCCTACAATGCATACACAAGATCAAAAACACATGAAGCCTTTAATTACTTTAGAAACATCAGAAATCATGCCAAAACTGTATTAAACCTAACTAAATCAAACTTTCTCCATAAGCAGGCAAATAAACTTCTAAATAATCCAAATGATAACAAAATATTTTGGTCTACTCTTAACTCATTCAAATCCAACTTCACTACTGCTTCATCCATTCCACCATTAAAATCTCCGACTGGCAATCTTGTAAGTGACCCACGAGGTAAAGCTAACCTTCTTGCAGATATTTTCTCCACCAACTCAACCTTAGATGAAATAAATCAAGATGTCCCTGTACTTAATTTTAATTCACCTGAAATTCCCTCACTTAAGATCCACACCAGACATGTCAAAACTATTTTGCAGAATCTCTCAGTAGATAAGGCTCCTGGTCCAGATGAAATTCCTCCAATAGTACTTAAGAATTGCTCCTTGGTGCTCGCTCCTGTATTGGCAAAATTTTTCCGTCTGTGTACTCATACCTCATGCTTCCCAGTACCCTGGAAAGAAGCAAACATCCATCCAGTTCCTAAAAAAGGTGCCTCTTCAGATCCATCAAACTACAGACCAATAGCAATAACTTCCACTCTTGGCAAAGTTTTTGAAATTATATTAAATAATCACATAATTAAGCATCTGGAGAATAATAAATTAATCAGTGATAGGCAATATGGTTTTAGACGATGTCGATCAACTGCAGACATTCTTTGCCTTCTTACGCATCAAATCAACCAAGCTACAGACCAACATGGTGAAACACATACAATAGCACTGGATATATCAAAGGCATTTGATAGAGTCTGGCATCAATCCTTATTGTCGAAGATGTCACACTACGGCCTTGCATCATTAGTTCCACTAATTTCTTCTTATCTTCATAACAGAAAAATACGTGTAATGGTAGATGGCCTTTATTCTCAATTTCACTCAATAAATGCTGGTGTTCCCCAGGGATCAGTTTTGGCCCCAACTCTGTTCCTCATTCATATCAATGATCTCATATCTACCACTCATAATCCAATACATTCCTACGCAGATGACTCAACACTCCACAGTTCCTTCACATTTACCAATTCTTTCACCCAACCCGATCTTATAAATTCAAAAATAAACACTGCAATTTCTCTGAACCGGGACCTTTCTAGAATTAATGAATGGGGACAAGAGAATCTAGTTTCCTTTAATGCACAGAAAACCAAGTACATTCAATTTTCTAACCGACAGAATCTCACTGACTCCCATATATTTTTTAATGATGTAAATATTCCCACTTCCCCTAGTATTGACATTCTCGGTGTAACATTAACTACTAACTTGAGCTGGACACATTATGTTAGAAGCATTGCTAAGAATGCCTCTAAAAAACTGGGACTCCTGTACAGAGTTCGAGAATTCTTCACTGACGAGCAGTTGGCCGTAATATATAAAAGTCATGTGCGCTCTCAGATGGATTACTGTTCACCTCTGTGGGGTGGAAGTGGAGTGGTTGCATTGAGGCAGTTGGACAAAATTCAAAATAAAGCTATTAGATTAATCAATAACCCTGCAATCACACAGGACCTTCCTACATTAGCCATACGAAGAAACGTTGCATCCCTTGCATTATTCTACAGATATTTTCACAGCAATTGTTCCGAGGAACTTGCTTCAATTGTGCCGCCTCTCCACATCTTTCCCCGTAGAACTAGGGCAGCTGAGAGCGCCCATGAATTTACACTTTCTCCTCCACAATGCAGAACTTCTGCTTATCAGAATTCATTTATCCCCAGAGCTACTACTCTTTGGAATTCACTTCCCTCGAATTGCTTTCCACAAACTTACAATCAACAAATGTTTAAATCCAGTTGTTACAAACATTTTATGAATGGAGGATGCCTTTAGGCACATGGACCTTTTTGTTTTATCTGTGTTTTTCCTTCCTCCGTTCATTGTCTCTTAAAAAAAAAAAAAAAAAAAAAAAAAAAAAATATATATACGCTCTAATAAACCCAACGGTATAATATATACGCTCTAATAAACCCAACGGTATAATATATACGCTCTAATAAACCCAACGGTATAATATATACGCTCTAATAAACCCAACGGTATAATATATACGCTCTAATAAACCCAACGGTATAATATATACGCTCTAATAAACCCAACGGTATAATATATACGCTCTAATAAACCCAACGGTATAATATATACGCTCTAATAAACCCAACGGTATAATATATACGCTCTAATAAACCCAACGGTATAATATATACGCTCTAATAAACCCAACGGTATAATATATACGCTCTAATAAACCCAACGGTATAATATATACGCTCTAATAAACCCAACGGTATAATATATACGCTCTAATAAACCTAACGGTATAATATATACGCTCTAATAAACCCAACGGTATAATATATACGCTCTAATAAACCCAACGGTATAATATATACGCTCTAATAAACCCAACGGTATAATATATACGCTCTAATAAACCCAACGGTATAATATATACGCTCTAATAAACCCAACGGTATAATATATACGCTCTAATAAACCTAACGGTATAATATATACGCTCTAATAAACCCAACGGTATAATATATACGCTCTAATAAACCCAACGGTATAATATACGCTCTAATAAACCCAACGGTATAATATATACGCTCTAATAAACCCAACGGTATAATATATACGCTCTAATAAACCCAACGGTATAATATATACGCTCTAATAAACCCAACGGTATAATATACGCTCTAATAAACCCAACGGTATAATATATACGCTCTAATAAACCCAACGGTATAATATATACGCTCTAATAAACCCAACGGTATAATATATACGCTCTAATAAACCCAACGGTATAATATATACGCTCTAATAAACCCAACGGTATAATATATACGCTCTAATAAACCCAACGGTATAATATATACGCTCTAATAAACCCAACGGTATAATATATACGCTCTAATAAACCCAACGGTATAATATATACGCTCTAATAAACCCAACGGTATAATATATACGCTCTAATAAACCTAACGGTATAATATATACGCTCTAATAACCCAACGGTATAATATATACGCTCTAATAAACCCAACGGTATAATATATACGCTCTAATAAACCCAACGGTATAATATATACGCTCTAATAAACCCAACGGTATAATATATACGCTCTAATAAACCCAACGGTATAATATATACGCTCTAATAAACCTAACGGTATAATATATACGCTCTAATAAACCCAACGGTATAATATATACGCTCTAATAAACCCAACGGTATAATATATACGCTCTAATAAACCCAACGGTATAATATATACGCTCTAATAAACCCAACGGTATAATATATACGCTCTAATAAACCCAACGGTATAATATTTTTGAGTTTCTATTAAGGGGACAGTGGCTGATTTTTTGGCCTATAATTTCATATATTCATTACTTGTTTAGTTTCCTCACTAGACATCCCTCAAACTTAGAAAAAAACTCCCCTAGACCCCCCACCCCTTTCAAGATAAATTTGTACATTTCTCTGCAAAATAAATTCCCGGCCGAAGGCCGGTTCCTTTTATAATTACAGGCTCGCTACCGCTCGCCAGGAAAAAATAGACACCTAAATGGCACGGTAGATCTTAAAGTTGACAACGATATGGGACGAAAGGTCTTAAAATCTCAAAACTAATGAGGCCGAACGTATACAAATCTGAAGACCAGTGGGGCTAAACATGAGGGAGAAAGGACACCAGAAAAATCAGCCCATCCCCCCTTAATATCCACGAGTTGCATTAATTTGTCGACAGAACCAGCTAAAAAAAAACACACAAACAAAAACAGCTGCAACGTGTGCAGTATTGGCGCATACAGAGAAAATGTTGGTTGGAAATTCATATTTAACAATGTGCAATGGTTGAATTATTTTGGGAGGAGATAAATACCTATGGGGGATAATGAGTGAACATTTTTTAAAGTAATTATGCATTGAATTATTAGCTCTGTATCAACATAAACAATATATATATATATATATATATATATAATAAATATATATATATATATTATATGGTGATTCAAATAAACGCTTTCACAAATCTTAGGACGGATTAGTAATATATATTACACTAGTATATTGGACGGAAATAGACTATATTACACTAGTATATTGGACGGAAATAGACTATATTACACTAGTATATTGGACGGAAATAGACTATATTACACTAGTATATTGGACGGAAATAGACTATATTACACTAGTATATTGGACGGAAATAGACTATATTACACTAGTATATTGGACGGAAATAGACTATATTACACTAGTATATTGGACGGAAATAGACTATATTACACTAGTATATTGGACGGAAATAGACTATATTACACTAGTATATTGGACGGAAATAGACTATATTACACTAGTATATTGGACGGAAATAGACTATATTACACTAGTATATTGGACGGAAATAGACTATATTACACTAGTATATTGGACGGAAATAGACTATATTACACTAGTATATTGGACGGAAATAGACTATATTACACTAGTATATTGGACGGAAATAGACTATATATTACACTAGTATATTGGACGGAAATAGACTATATTACACTAGTATATTGGACGGAAATAGACTATATTACACTAGTATATTGGACGGAAATAGACTATATCACTCTATGACCTTCGGGGCGGATATTTATAACTTCGAAGATATTACAACTATACTTTATCGATAGGTACATTTAAGAAATAGTCTACGGGGTGAAAAATTAATATTATAAAGTATATCTGCGGACGTTATTCAAGGGGTTAGTGCTTGTTTTAAATTAATATTATAAAGTATATCTGCGGACGTTATTCAAGGGGTTAGTGCTTGTTTTAAATTAATATTATAAAGTATATCTGCGGACGTTATTCAAGGGGTTAGTGCTTGTTTTAAATTAATATTATAAAGTATATCTGCGGACGTTATTCAAGGGGTTAGTGCTTGTTTTAAATTAATATTATAAAGTATATCTGCGGACGTTATTCAAGGGGTTAGTGCTTGTTTTAAATTAATATTATAAAGTATATCTGCGGACGTTATTCAAGGGGTTAGTGCTTGTTTTAAATTAATATTATAAAGTATATCTGCGGACGTTATTCAAGGGGTTAGTGCTTGTTTTAAATTAATATTATAAAGTATATCTGCGGACGTTATTCAAGGGGTTAGTGCTTGTTTTAAATTAATATTATAAAGTATATCTGCGGACGTTATTCAAGGGGTTAGTGCTTGTTTTAAATTAATATTATAAAGTATATCTGCGGACGTTATTCAAGGGGTTAGTGCTTGTTTTAAATTAATATTATAAAGTATATCTGCGGACGTTATTCAAGGGGTTAGTGCTTGTTTTAAATTAATATTATAAAGTATATCTGCGGACGTTATTCAAGGGGTTAGTGCTTGTTTTAAATTAATATTATAAAGTATATCTGCGGACGTTATTCAAGGGGTTAGTGCTTGTTTTAAATTAATATTATAAAGTATATCTGCGGACGTTATTCAAGGGGTTAGTGCTTGTTTTAAATTAATATTATAAAGTATATCTGCGGACGTTATTCAAGGGGTTAGTGCTTGTTTTAAATTAATATTATAAAGTATATCTGCGGGAGTTATTCAAGGGGTTAGTGCTTGTTTTAAATTAATATTATAAAGTATATCTGCGGACGTTATTCAAGGGGTTAGTGCTTGTTTTAAATTAATATTATAAAGTATATCTGCGGACGTTATTCAAGGGGTTAGTGCTTGTTTTAAATTAATATTATAAAGTATATCTGCGGACGTTATTCAAGGGGTTAGTGCTTGTTTTAAATTAATATTATAAAGTATATCTGCGGACGTTATTCAAGGGGTTAGTGCTTGTTTTAAATTAATATTATAAAGTATATCTGCGGACGTTATTCAAGGGGTTAGTGCTTGTTTTAAATTAATATTATAAAGTATATCTGCGGACGTTATTCAAGGGGTTAGTGCTTGTTTTAAATTAATATTATAAAGTATATCTGCGGACGTTATTCAAGGGGTTAGTGCTTGTTTTAAATTAATTATAAAGTATATCTGCGGACGTTATTCAAGGGGTTAGTGCTTGTTTTAAATTAATATTATAAAGTATATCTGCGGACGTTATTCAAGGGGTTAGTGCTTGTTTTAAATTAATATTATAAAGTATATCTGCGGACGTTATTCAAGGGTTAGTGCTTGTTTTAAATTATATTATAAAGTATCTGCGGACGTTATTCAAGGGGTTAGTGCTTGTTTTAAATTAATATTATAAAGTATATCTGCGGACGTTATTCAAGGGTTTGTGCTTGTTTTAAATTAATATTATAAAGTATATCTGCGGACGTTATTCAAGGGGTTAGTGCTTTGTTTTAAATTAATATTATAAAGTATCTGCGGACGTTATTCAAGGGGTTAGTGCTTGTTTTAAATTAATATTATAAAGTATATCTGCGGACGTTATTCAAGGGGTTAGTGCTTGTTTTAAATTAATATTATAAAGTATATCTGCGGACGTTATTCAAGGGTTAGTGCTTGTTTTAAATTAATATTATAAAGTATATCTGCGGACGTTATTCAAGGGGTTAGTGCTTGTTTTAAATTAATATTATAAAGTATATCTGCGGACGTTATTCAAGGGGTTAGTGCTTGTTTTAAATTAATATTATAAAGTATATCTGCGGACGTTATTCAAGGGGTTAGTGCTTGTTTTAAATTAATATTATAAAGTATATCTGCGGACGTTATTCAAGGGGTTAGTGCTTGTTTTTTGGTATGTATATATACTGTATATATATATCTATTTATGATTTTTTGAGTTTCCTTGGTAAACCTCCATCAAGCTTAAAAGAGCACCCCCCCCCCCCCCTAGACCCTCTTTCAATATAAATTTGTACATTTTTCGGTAAAAAAATGTCCCGGCCGAAGGCCGATTCCTAAAATTACTGGCTCGGTTTCTCTTGCCATGAAAAAAATCGACACCTAAATGGCACTAAAGGTCTTAATATTGACAGAGATATGGGGTGAAATATCTCAAAATCGCCAAAATAAGGGAACGAACGTCTTAAAAGCTGAAAACTAATATGCTAAACATGAGGGAGAAGGAGGTCCAGAAAAAGTTACCACCTCCCCCTTTAGCTGGATTTATGGCCGAGTAGGGTTAATTACATTACGTTATATGCCATGGTAATATTTGGTTGGTAATGTTGGCTAGGGTAATAATTGATATGGCGATTGTTAGGACAATGACTTTAAGAGGATAGTGGCGGGTTTTTTGGTCTATTCATTCATTTAAAAATTCATGTTTTTAGTTTCTTCGCTAGACCTCCATCAAGCTTAAAATTACAGCCCCCAGACCCACTTTCAAGATAAATTTGCCCATTTTTCGGCAGATAAATGTCTTGGCCGAAGGCCGGTTTCTCTTAAATTGCAGGCTCGCTAACGCTCGCCAGGAAATAAATCGACACCTAAATGGAAAATATTAGTCTTCAAATTTACCAAAAAACGGAGTGAAAAATATGGTGCTAAGGGTACTATCTTGATAGCGTAATATGGTGCTAAGGGTACTATCTTGATAGCGTAATATGGTGCTAAGGGTACTATCTTGATAGCGTAATACATAAATGCGCGGAATTTAAGTGTGATTATCCTAGGTTCGAGTCCTTGCAGTGCCACAAGTATTTGTTGATTTCATTAATTAAGTTTAAAAGTAAAGTTTTTTGGTGAAAAAATATGAATTAAGCTAGAAATAAACGGACCACAGTATCGAAACAGGTGGTAAACAAAATAATTATACAGTACACGTATTTCCTATTGTAACGCTCAGTCCCTCAGTCTTTTCCAGGGTATTCGGTTTGTATTTAGTGTTGTGTGTGATTTGAACGAACTGAGTAAGTGAGTTGGTCTGAAAAGTCAATGGAAGTGGTAAGGGAGATATGGGAGATGCATTTACAGGTGTGAGGACAGGTTATATATATATATATATATATATATATATATATATATATATATATATATATATATATAATTATATACAGTATATATTGCTACGAATCTGGACTTCAGTTGCTTAGAGACGGTATACGAAAATAATGGCTAATACAAATGCACCTTGTCTCTCTACCAAACAACACCACGACGCAACAGGTAAGAGCTTTATGAACGCTTCCAGGCTCTTCTCAGGGCTTAAGGTGCACACTGCCCTGCTCCTATTCTGAATGAAAAGTAGAACAGAAATACTCATGTAACTTACTAGCTACGAGAACTCAACACCAAAACCGGGATTAGCAATGCTGGGTTGGATAATCAAAACAGTTAAATACATATACAGTAGGCTACCAGCAGACATCAACGAAAAAAGAGTGCAGGTGTACTTCGAGCATAACAGGCTATGCGCGCCCTCGACAATACTAAACCGTGCGCAAACCAGCCAACGGTAATCCACTCTCAACCCAAGAAAGTTGCACATAATAATATGGCATATAATAATGTTCTAACAATACAAGGCAGTGTCCCAATATGACTACTAACCTCGGGGTGATATTAGTGGAAGCAAGTTGCCCTGACCACCTCTAATATCACACCAGTATATCCTGCTTCAACCTGGGGCCCCCAGTGATTTACCGCCCAAACAATGAACTCTAAGAGTCCACCTCCCACACTCACTTAACTATGGGGGGTGGGGGGGTTCCAGACTGAAGCTGGATTCCTAATTAATATTAAACAATCCGTTGCCTCAGTTCGAAACTCGAGACAGGGAATGCACAAGTGCTGGGGCAGAACCGTCAAGGCTGTTACCGGGTCCTAAGCACGAACACTGGGAAAAATATGTAGGGGCTATGGATGTGTGTGTGTGTGGACTGTCTATGGGATTAACAGTGCTTATTAGTAAGGACCCCGGCAAACCTCCCAGCTCATCCCTATCACGAAATCCGAAGTAGCCACCGGAGGTTCAGAGTATATGATGAAAATGGAAAGATAATATAATGCTGATCAGAGGAAAAGGATAATTAAATGAAGAAATTAATGTCTAGGATTCTCTGTTAATTACGATTACGTTACTATTATGCAAGCAAGGACAAACAAACGGGGCAGACTAATGGGTCACGAGAGAGAAGGGGACACCAACTATCTAGTCTGGCTGCCACCGAGAGAATGAGGGGACCGGATGTTGCAGAGCACCGCACCGCGGAGGCCAGTTTCAAACGAAGGGGTTTCAAAATCTCCCCACACGATATGATAAGACTAAGACACTTCACAAGAATAACTTATACTAAAGTATTCCTGTGTTAACAACTTAACTAAAACAGTGTGGCAGATAAAATAAAGTACATCATTACATTGTAACACAACTGAACTTGCAATGATCACATAATTAAATAAACTTGTGTTGCTTAGCAACCTTACCTCCCGCGAGGCAAGAGCAACAATCTGTCAACACTTCCCTCGCCAGCCACACTATCCAGCAAACTACACGTTGACGTTGACGCTTAACTAACATCTGGTTAGACGAAACTGATAACACTCTATGGGCTCATTCTACACAAATGTTTATAGAGACAAAAATGCTTAGAGGCACAGCAAAACTAGTCATGTGTAATTGGAAGGGTATCGGAGTGAAACTCACAATACCAGGTCTTTCGAATAGACTTGGCACAGCTGCATCTAAAGACAGCTAGGCGCCACTACCGTCTAGCTACTCCTAAAAGACCCTGGTCATTGTGACAATATATATACCGGTACATATATATATATATATATATATATATATATATAAATATATATATATTATATATATTATATACCGGTATATATATATATATATATATATATATATATATATATATATATATATATAATATTATATATATATATATATATATATATATATACGTATATACCGGTATATATATATATATATATATATATATATATATATATATATGATAAATACAGTATATATATATATACTGTATATACACTTACACTGAGAGTAGTCCAGCATACTCTCACAAATACTTCCGCCTTCAAAATTATTAACAAAACAAAAAATATATATAAACACAGACCCAGCCTCGCAGTCCCCAGGAGGGGGGGGGGGGGGGGAGACCATATATGCCCCCACACCTGCCCGACCTTCCTCTGACGACCCCTCTACATGCTCTGGACCACGGCCTGTCACTCTTACTATCAACTTTTGGAATATTCGCGGACTTTCCTCTAATTTTCACTCCATCGAACACCATCTCTCCTCATAAAAACCTGATCTTTTTTTCCTCACTGAAACCCAGGTATCTAAACCAACTTTCAGCCGCCCCTTCTCTGTATCCTCGTACTTTCTCTATCCTAGTTTCAAAGCCAAAGGCGGATGTTGTGCATACGTGCACAACAAACTCACTTGCTCTCGTGTTCCCGATCTCGACTCCTCTGAATTCTCAACTTTATGGCTCAAACTATCCTGTCATTCGCATACTAAATACTTCTGTCTAGCTTTCCCCTAACTCTACCGATTTTCCCAAATTCATTAACTCTCTAAACTCTAAAGTGGAACATATTCTATCCATTTCTTCCTTCTCTGAAATCTCCATCTTATAAGATTTCAACGTTCACCACCGCCAATGGCTCTCTTCTCACACTACTGACCCACCTGGTGAACAAGCCTACGTCTTTTCTATCATAAATGACGTAGAGCAGCTGGTCCAGCAGCCCACCTGTATCCCGAATCGCTTCGGAGATCGTCCCAACATTCTTGACTTATTTCTGACTTCTAACCCTGCTTCTTATACTGTCAATCTCTTCTCTCCTTTGGGCTCCTCCGACCACAAACTTATCTCCGTCCCCTGTCCTATCTTTTCAGTACAGCCACCCGCTCCTCCCAGCCGGCGGCGCTTGTGGCACTTTAGCGCTACCGACTGCGAGGCTCTCTGGCAGTACTTCTTTGATTTTCCATGGCATGACTTCTGCTTCCGTGGCCGATGACCCTCAGAGAGTGCTGAACGCATTACCGAGGTAATCCTCTCGGGCATGGAAGCGTACATTCTATTTTCTTTCTCTCAGTCTAATACAAAAAAATCTTGGTTTATTCACGCTTGTTCTACTGCTGTCCACAACAAGGAGGAAGCATGCAAACGGTACCAACACCTTAAAACTCATCAATCTCATACTTCCTATATTTCTGCCCGGAATCAATCCAAATCTGTTCTTTGACTTGCCAAGCACTCTTCCATCAATAATAAATGCACTGAACTATCCAATTCTAGCTCTTCCCAAGCTTTCTGGCATCTAGCCAAAAACCGCTAACAATTTTTCTTCCTCGTCTTTCCCTCCCCGTTTCCACGCTGATGGCACAACCATCACTACTTCCTCTGACAAAGCTGAACTCTTTGCTCAAACTTTTGCTAGAAACTCCACCTTGGATGATTCCGGTGCTATTCCTCCCTCTCCACCCCCCTCTCTCCTACTTATGCCGAATATCATAATCTCTTCTAAAGATATACTTTCTACCCTCTCTGGGCTTAATACTAAGAAGACATACGGTCCGGACGGTGTTCCTCCTGTTGTACTAAAAAACTGTGCTTCCGTGCTGACCCCCTGCCTAGGCAAACTCTTTCGTCTCTGTCTCTCCTCTAACGTCTTCCCTTCTCGCTAGAAGTTTGCTCTCAATCAACCTGTCCCAAAGAATTATGACCGCTCTCAACCCTCCAACTATCGTCCAATTGCTCTCATCTTTTGTATCTCTAAATTTTTTGAAACTATTCTTGCTTCCAAATTTCTTAAGAATTTCTCTTTTCATAATTTGCTCTCAGATTGCCAGTATGGCTTCCTTAACCTCTCGGCTGTGCATGGGGGGTATGAGACACCACACCCCTGTGCACACGTATTTGAGCTGTTCCCATCACTAACATCGTTATTTTACCATAAATATCGTTAATACTTATTCATATGCACCTAGTTTACCATTAATATGAAGATATTAACCAGTTACAACAATAAAACAAGTGGAAACAGCGTTTGGATGGTCAAAATCGGCGATAGAGGCCGGGAGTTACATAAGATATGGCTGAGGCAGCCTGCCAGCCAGCCAGCCTGCCAGACGGCTGGAGAGACACTGTTGCGCAATACTCTGTCTCTCGCTCTTTCCCACGCTTGGTAACACTGATGACAACACCCTGCTTGCAACTCGCTAATGTTAGCACGAAAATAGACCACAGAATAAGGGAATAACAGGGAAAATAGGTGATAATTGAAGGAGGGGGGGGGGGGGGGGGAAGGAGGGGATGTGGAGGAGTGATATTTGGCATGGCCCAGGGGCAAAAAAAAAAAAAAAAAAAAAAAAAAAGGGTTCAAGTTTGTTTGGGGTGTTTTAAATGGATTTTTTTAGGCCCAGGATCTTAAGAGTCTTCCCGCAGTCGCCTCGGGAAACTCTTAAGAGTCTTCCCGCACTTTCCGGGTTAAGGGTCGCTCTACTGGTGATCTTCTTTCATATCTTACTAACTCTTGGTCATCTAACACTAGACATTTCGAAGGCCTTCGATAGAGTCTGGCACAAATCTTTAATTTCCAAACTACCCTCCTTCGGTTTCTATCCCTCTATCTGTGCCTTTGTCTCTAATTTCCTTTCCGGCCGTTCCATAGCTGCGGTTGTGGACGGCCATCGCTCACTTCCTCATCCTATCAACTCCGGTTTTCCTCAGGGTTCTGTCCTATCTCCTATTCTCTTTCTAATTTGTTTTTATTAATTTCACCACAACACCAAACACTTCCAATGAAATGAATGAGAGCATATATGTGATCCACCAGGATTCGAATCCGGATTATCACACACAGATTTTTAGACACCTTAACCATTACACCACCAAGTCCCATCCATTCATATGCAGACGACTCTACCTTACACTACTCAATTAGTTTTCCAGAATGCCACAGCCAACAGTCCCTCAAAATCAAACGTAATGAAGCCATAAAACGCTTATCTTCTGATCTAGCTACTATTTCCAATTGGGGTAGAGAAAACCTTTTTGCATTTAATGCTTCCAAGACCAAATTTATCCATCTTACTACCCTTCAGGAACCTCCAGAGGACTATCCCTTATTCGTCAACAATACAATAATCAATCCTTCATCTTCTCTCAATATTTTAAGTGTCTCTTTTTCTTCTGCTCTACCTTGGAAGGACCATATTACCAGTCTTGCTAAGGCAGCCTCCCAGAAGCTGGGTGTGCTCAACCACCTCAAGGGGTTCTTTACCCCTGCCCAGCTTCTTGCTCTGTACAGGGGCACAGTACGTCCTTGTATTGAGTATTGTTCACATGTGTGGGGAGGATCCTCTCACACCGCACTCCTAGACAAAGTAGAAAGGAAAGCCTTTCGTATCATTAACTCACCAACTCTCTGCAGTCTCTCTCTCTTCACCGCAATGTTGCATCTCTCTCGCTATTCTATCGCTACTACAATAATCAGTGTTCCTCGGAGCTTTCCCAGTGTATACCACCTCCTCTACGTAGGGTATGTAGTACCCGCCTTGCAACACAATCCCATCCCTACTCTGTGCAACTCTCCAACCCAAGAGTGAAACGCTATTCTCGGACTTTCTTCTATTCAACTGCTGACCTCTGGAACACTCTCCCAGAATCAGTCTTTCCCTCTTCCTATGACTTAAATTGCTTCAAACTCTGTGTGTCCAGGCATTTTAGCTCGAACGCCCCTTGATTTTGGCCCTGTCACTCTTTCAAATCTGGGGGAGGCACTCGCTGCAGGCAGTTATGCCTTTTGTCTCCTTCATGCAAATAGAAAACAAATATACTGTATAAATATATATTCCATGCATTACGAAACGTCAAACTCATAAGCAATATATGAGAGCACAATAAGCAAATGTTTAGAATATCCAAAGATAGGATTAGCAATTAACAGACATGATGCAATAAAATAAAAGTGGTGGTCATTTAAGCCTCTAGATAACATAAAGTTTAAGGGGGTAGGACTCCTTTTTCTGGACCTCCTTCTCCCTCATGATGAGCATATTAGTTATGAGATTTAGACATTCGTTCTATTAGTTTGGCGATTTTGAGACCTTTCGCCCCGTTTCTTTGTCAATATCAAGACCTTTCGTGCCACTTAGGTGTCGATTATTTCCTGGCGAGCGGTAGCGAGCCTCTAATTTTAGAAGGAACCGGCCTTCGGCCGGGAAATTTGTCTACCAAAAAATGTACAAATTTATCTTGAAAGGGAGTAGAAGGGGTGTTTTTATAAGCTGGATGGAGGTCTAGCGAGGAAACTAATAAATACATAAATACATTAATATATAGCCCAATAAACAAGTACTACCCCCTTAACTCTCTCTCTCTCTCTCTCTCTCTCTCTCTCTCTCGCTTAATAGTTTGTAATCATAATGTCTGTGGACATCAAAATGTTCCGCTCGTGTACTTTGTGTATGTGTACTTGTGTGTGTGTGAGTTTGTGTTTCTGTGTGTGTTTATGTTTATGTGTTTGTGTGTGTGTGAATGTTACTTGTGCGTGCGTGTGTGTGTGTGAGTATGTGTTTCTGTGTGTGTTTTTGTTTGTGTTTGTGTGTGTGTGAATATTACTTGTGCGTGTATGTGGCTGTGCTTGTGTGTGAGATTGTGTCCTTTACTGTGCATGTGTGAATGTTAGTTGTGAGTTAGTGTATGTGTGTGTGTGTGTGTGTGTGTGAATGTTAATTGTGAGTGTGTGTGTCTGATTGCGTGTGTGTGTACTTGTATTTCATAATTTTTGTTTTCGGTTATTTTTGTTTTCGGTTAGTCTAGGCAATCATCCCTGGTGGCCTATTTCTGCGTACTTCAATTTTTAAATTTTCAGTATCACCGCTGGTGGCCTATTTCTGCGTACCGGTAGTTCATAATTTTTGTTTTCGGTTAGGATATGCTATAACCCCTGGTGGCCTATTTCTGTTTAAATAAACATAAAATTGTTTTCGGTTCGGCTATCACTGCGTATTCAAATTTAATTTTGTTTTGTTTTAATTTTTGGTTAGGCTATCAAACCTATTTGTGTGTATTTCAACATTTTTGTTTTCGGTTAGGCCTATTTAAGTAAGTGAAGCGACCTGAAGGGAGTGAAGTGTTTTTAAAGTGAGTTTAGTGTTTTTAAAGTGAGTTAAGTGTTTTTAAGTGAGTGAAGTGAACTGAAGAAAGTGATCGTCACCATGCCTCGTGCCTGTACTAACTGCGCCGGTATGCTTCCATGTTTGCTCCTGCCGATCCACAAGTCTGCCGACTCTGCCAGCAACGAGAGGATTTGACAGCAAAATTGGATGAAGCCCTCAACAAGATCAACGCCCTCACCAGGAAGCTGGAATCACTCCAAGAGTTTGTAACACTCAACGTTGGAGTATCACTAACTCAAATTGTTTCAACTCCAGCATCCACCACCGCCCCAACGTCATCTGCCAACAATCCAACACCTGCAGTAGACACTGCAGCTGTACTTGTGTGTGAGATTGTGTGTTTGACTGTGTGTGTGTGTGTTTGTGTGTGAATGTTAGTTACGAGCGAGTATATGTAAGTATATGTGTGTGTGTGTGTGTGTGTGTGTGTGTTAATTCCTACCCTTACACTTTAGTTAATTTTGCACACTTGACGTCATGGTTTATTTTAAGGAGACCGGTCGTTTTTTCTGGACCCCCTTCACCCTCATGTTTAGCCCCATTAGCGTACAGATTTTATGACGTTCAACCCATCAGTTTGGCGATTTTAAGACTTTTCGCCCCATTTCTTTGTCAATATTTAGACTTTTCGTGTCATTTTGGTGTCGATTTATTCCAGGCGAGCGATAACGAGCCTGTAATTTAAGAGTAAATTGTTCTACCGAAAAATGTACACATTTATCTTGAAGGGGGTCTAGGGGGTGTTTTTTACAGCTTGATGGAGGTCTAGGGAGGACACTTTAAAACATGATAAAAAGATACATAAATGAGGATGTAAATACGCCCATCTCCCTTTAATACCGCTTAGACAGATGAGTAATGCCTATTAAGTAATGATTGTGGGAAATTATGACCTTTCACAGATGATTAAGAGAGGCTAGCTGAAAATATTGGAGTTACTTGTGCAGAGGGTAATTACATGAGGAGTAGTATATTTTGCAAACTGTTATATAAGAACTACTGCTGCTATTACTACTACTACTACTACTACTACGACTACTACTACTACTACTACTACTACTTGTTTTTTTGTTTTATTTAATATTGCTCATACATTTTATTTTACAAGCATCAGATATTACTTCTTCTACACCATGCAACTTCAATCCAGTCTCCTTCCTATGCGACCCTCTGCCACTGCTGCCTCGTAGTCCACTTCTGCCACCGTCACTGGTTGTGGTGCAGACCGTCTTGTTTCCCGCAGGCATAGTAGTGCTGATCTGAGCAATGAGAAAGATAGACGGCACCTCATCCAGGCTACAACGAGGCTCCTGGGCTGTTGCTTCTTCTCTGCAATGATCTCATCAAGCCTTGAATAGAAGCACTGGGCCCTGGGTCCCATCCCTCCAGATGTGGTGAAGACTAGTGGGGTAAAGCTGCCATGTTCGACATTTAACCCTTTCACGCACATATGACGCAGAGGTTGCCAGATTAGCAACAATAAATAGAGTTCTCTCACTCTTATAATTACCTCTCCAAAATTAGTTTTCTGCCCACAGCTAACTCAAAGACAACTGCAGAGGTTGAAGTAACTAAACTTAAGGTTTATAAATACCCCTGATGGTAACAAAGGCTTTAAAGTATCCCCAATAGGCTCAAAATCGCGTCATATGTCGGAGAGGGTTAAGATCCTTTCCCCATATGCCCTGACCTTCTGTTGTTCGTTCCTCTTGTGTGCAGCATCCAGAGACAGCTCGCTGTAGCTATGGGCCATTGGGTCAACTACTCTTATGTCAAAGAACGCTGGCTGTGCATTTGTCCAAAAGCCTCTTGCACTAACGTCCAATCTTGCTTCGTTGAATGTGTTGGCCGTCCTGTGCTGCATGACCTCTCCACCCAAGGGAATGAGTGATGGTTCGCGCACCACATCTCTACACACCTCCCTGACCATGTTCGCCGTTACATCTCTTACTTCATCGTGCCTGATGCTGATGAATCCTCCTTTCTTACATATCATGGAGTGGTCTGCATCGTTGTTGGTTCCACAAACGCATCGATCGGGCAGTCCTTCAATCGGACAATCATACCTCAGTGCAATAGCATTATTAAATTCTTGTTTGTTGAGATTGAAGCCTTTTGCCTTGATTGGTAGTGTTGTCAGCCAATTTGAAGTGCCCGTTTCTTGTGCTATTTGTAGTTTTCTTGTTTGTCTCGAGGAAAGTTGTCCCATCAATTGTGCCAGGTAGTTTTTCTGTGAGTTTTGCCTCTCTGATGTGATGGTCTTGCTGATGTTGTAGATGTCTGCCTGGTCCACTTCACCGTCAGAATCTTGTGCTATGATACGGTGAGTGAGAGATCCTGTTATCTTTACCGAGTTCAGGTATTCTGTTGTCGCCCTCCTCACTGGGTTGATGATTCCCAGCCCTCCCAACCTAGAAGGCAACTACTACTGCTGCTACTACTGCTACTACTACTACTACTACCATTAATATTGCATATAGTAAAGCCATGAAAAATATGCTGGGTGCACATGTTTATGCTAGCAGCCATGAATCAGCCAATGCATGTAACCTATTATTATTGAACCATCAAGTAACACTGATACAATGTCGGTACGCAAAAAGACTTGACAAATCTCCCAACTACATAATAAGAAGCAGTATGCCACTTTTAAAAACAGGTTATTTTTATAGTTAGGTACTCAAATTGATAAGGGAAGATTATAATGTGAGCATTGCATTCGAAGAATTAGATATTATTATTTCTAGGATAAAATGGATCCAAAACCATGAAGAACGAATAATCCCTGTCATATTATAACAGGTAGAAAGGTTTGTAATTGTTTGATATGGGATAACATATTATAATCTATCCATGCGCAATACCATGGCTATACATGTAAAATGTTACAATGTGCGTGTAAGTGAGATACTTGTCTAAGTTCATGTGATAGCATAATGACATTTTACTGTAACTTGTAAATGCTTACACTTCTGCTGTTGTATAATGGAACAGTATAAATTTGTGCCGGAGATGTACACTCTACCAAGAAGCGGTCTTTGCACTGGCGCTCTGAACATTCTGGAGGTGGGTCGAAGTCTTGTGATGGTGCATCACAGACGTGTGTTTCACCCGATTCATTCCGTTCACACTGGATTTTTTGAGGCTCGCCGGTGCGAGGATTGTTTTTTGGTCGAGTGTGCCAATGAGCTTGATATAATGCCCGCCGGATATACAGCCGGTATTATTTTTATTATTTTTATTATTTCTATAGTCGATTTGTAAATAATTATACCACATTTGTATTACTCTATTCTGACTGATTCCCCTCCATATGTAATATATGTAAATGTATGTATATTATGAAATAAAGACTGATTGATTGATTGATTGACTACTGCTGCTGCTGCTGCTACAACAACTACTACTACTACTACTACTACTAGGGTGAATGGAAATCAGAGAGTTAAGTGAGATAGTCTTTACTCTTTTAATTCGCACAGGTACATCATAAGCTTGTAAAATTCACCTACTAGACGAGACAGAGTAAGAGGCGAGGGAACGCAAAAGTGGTACCGGATCCTAATAGTTGAAACTTTAAATGTTGTTTCTGTTCGGGCTCTGTCTCGAGTCGGCCACCCCCAGCTACGGGGAATGTGCCTGAGTATACACAAACATACATACATCATAAACTGCCCAAAATCGTCTAATGATAGCCGTATAGACAGACATATAGACAGACAGACAGAGAGAGAGAGAGAGACATACATGCGCGGAATTTCTGTGTGAGTATCCTAGGTTCGAGTCCTTGGAGTGCCACATGTACAGTATTTGTTGATTTCATTAATTGAGTTTAGAAGGTAAGTTGGTTGGTGAAAAAAATATGAAAAAATGCGTCATGATCCTCAAGGGGTTAAGCTTTCAAGACATGATGACGCATTTGGTTTCTGTTGTCTGGCTATTATTAGACGATTTGTTTCAGATTACAAAGGGCATAAGGCAGTTAGAGGGTTATTTGAGATACACTAGCCCCGTTTAATTCCACGAGTCCTTTCTAAGCTGTATACAATCGTCTAATGATAGCCAGAGGACAATGTCAAAACACTGCATAATATTCAAGGAAATTTAAGACGTTCACCCCATTAATTTGGCGATTTTAAGACCTTCCTACCATTTTGTGTTTGTTTTCAATTTGATGACCTTCGTGCCATTTAGATGTCTATTTTTTCTTGGCGAGGAATAGCGGGCCTGATGTTTAGGAAGAACCAGCCTTCGGCCGGCGCATTTTTCTACACATTTGTCTTGGTGTTGTTTTTCTTTTCTCTTTTGGCTTGATGGAGCACTAGGAAGCAAACTAAAAGCTAAATAATTAAATAAATTGAGTAATAAATAAATAAATAATAAATGTATAAGTTTGTTCCGTAAATCTCCATCAAGCATGCTAAATATCAATACCCTCAAGATTCGCCTTCGAGACAAAATGTGCATAGGCGTGCCTGTTTTACTATTCTCCCAATCGAGGGCTCCAGGGGGTGGGGTACTGAGTTGTATTGGCCGCCCTGAAGGAGACACTTAATTCATGTCCTGCTTGTGTGAAGGACGGTGGAGAGAGAGAGAGAGAGAGAGAGAGAGAGAGAGAGAGAGAGAGAGAGAGAGAGAGAGAGAGAGAGACAAAAATACAGACAGACAGAGAGAGAACGAGAGAGATATAGAGAGACAGATAGGGAAAGAGAGACAGATACAGACAGAGAGAGAGAGAGTCCATGCTTCAATCAACTACAGCACGGCGTGATAAAGAATAGTTAACAATTTCCTATTTTTATTAAGGGATTAGATTAAAGCATGGACTCTCGACCTAACTGTTCTTGGTTCGAGTCCCGGCTGAGGGTAAAAACATTAAATTCAAGTAGCTTACGTGTATTTGGGAGATAGACTAAACATTTATGTAACCCTCGTAGTTGGCTTGTGGTCTATTCTATTATATTCTATATACTCAGGCCCAATCCCCACTTTTCCTATTTTTTTCTTTTCTTTTTCCCTCTTTTCCTTTTCTATTTTCTTTTTTTTTTGGGGGGGGGGCTGATTAAAGACAGAGCTTGTGGTAACTTATGTATAATCAGTTCAAGCTAAGTGGGAATAGTTGTTAATATCCCGGTATGGTACTCTGGAAAGCGGGTCCTAAAGCAAGTGTCACACTATGCCGAATTAAGTGCCGACGCTCCACGACTTAAGAAGTGGCGATAGAAAGGGGACACCATTGCCGAGTAACGTGGGTGATCGTGGGACGGGCACGCCGCCTAACGGCAACTTGACGGGGTCGAGCGGCAACCATGCAAGACCTAATGCTCGGTTCACACATGCACAAATTAACTTCCCATCCGTCCCCGCCCCTGCAATCGAGCAAGGACGCCGGCAAAACCGCCTATGGTCGGTACACGGACGTTGCCACATCGCCGACTCTCCTTCCAACGTTTTTTTGCCGCCGTTCTCATCCCGTTAGTCGTCATCTAGACGCCGTCAGGCTGCGTCTAGACGCCGACTGCTCCCGTGTGTGTCCCGTGGGTGTCCCGCCATAACACGTTTTCTGACGGTTGACCCGACCCACGCGGACCGTTCTGTGCATGCACAAAACGGTCGCCGACTAGGCCCCTCCAGATTGATGCCGTCCTGTCTATTCTCTTGGTCGGGGACGGACGGGACGTTAATTCGTGCATGTGTGAACCTAGCATAAGGGAGATAAATGATGCCGCCAGGGCAGCGTCATGCGCCGTAGCGTGCAAACTGGTTGGCGACAATGCTCCTGACGAGCGGCGCCTATAGGAGGTAGGGTGGCGCCTATAGATACTACGGCGGCGATGGACAGCCACCCTGTCACACTTGACCCCGACTGAGGCAAACCGGTTCGTCGGAGGCGACGTTTTTGTGTTTGGGGGTGGGGGGTGGGGGGTTATTAAGCTTGAGGTCTAGGGAGGAAACTAAAAACATAATAAAAAGATCCATAAATGAGCAAATAAATACACCCATCTCCCCTTAATTAAGTGGTTCTTTGAGTAATTGGTAAAGCCAGGCCATCTATAGTTAACCCTTTCAGTGCCGGTGATGCCTTTCTTGTTATAGTCTGGCAACTATTCGGTTATTTTATTATGCTTACGAAGGGCCTGTAACAATCACAAGATCTCCATTCCTCTCATGTATCTCTCTTAACTCCCACAGACCGTTCTTAACCCGGCAACGGCGAGGGGGGGGTATTGAACTAGCTGCCCATGGCCGAGCATATTGGCTCCATTCAGGCCTATAATCGTCATTTTACGATAAATATCGTTATTACTTATTCATATGAGCCTATTTTACCTTCACTATGAAGATAGTAACCTGTAACAACAATAAAACAAGTGAAAATATAATTTTTCTGGTCAAAATTGCAAATATAGATGGACCAGCCCATTCATGAATTATGGAGAAAATTGAGGCAACCCCTCCCTCCACGAGGCCTCAAGCCACACTGAGCCTACTCATTCACACACTCGGTTGTATAACACACTCGATAGGCACGTAAGCACATCCTCCACACATTTTGCTAATGTTAGCACAAATATATACCAACGAATTAGGGAATAACAGGCAAAATAGGTGATAATTGAAGGGGGAGGGGAAAAGGGGGAAGGAGGGGATGTGGAGGAGTGATATGAGGTATAGGGAAAAAAAAAAAAAAATCTTGTTTAGTGCTACTGAGGCCATTTAAATGTTTTTTTTAGGCCTCCCTCTTAATTAAGAGCTTTGCCGCCATCGCCCAGTAAAACCTCTTATGAGCTTTGCCGCCGTTTACGGGTTAAGCTGCATAAAATTGTCTAAGTAGGGCAGAATTAAGGCAAAACAGACGTCACCACCATTGAAAGGGTTTATAGATAGTCACTCGTTGATGGGATCAGATTAAGGGGACAGTGGTGATTTTTGGGGGTGTATTTATTTATATATTCATTTATTTTTTAGTTTCCTCGCTAGACCTCCATCAAACTTAAAAAAAACACCCCCAAGACCATCTATTAACGATGTCCCGTTGGACATTGCCAGGTCGCTGACTCACGGTATGCCCTCCCCTTATGACACCGCCTGGGCGTTACCGGGTCGCTGTCTGACGGCGACCTACCTTATCGCGGCGTCTGACGCAGACAGGTCGACGCCCTTGTACCGTCTGAAGCCTACTGGATGACGCCCGCATACCATCCCCATCCCATCCATTTCCTTGACCTCACTAGCCGCCGACTATGCTTATGAGAGTTGTTCATGTCGAACTTTTCGGGCCTGACGACCTCTCCCACGTCTCTCCTGAGTTGGCACCCACCCACGTCGCGCGGCGATGTAGGCAAAGACCTAGTTACGACCCATAAGTCGTAGAGCATCGGCACTTAATTCGGCATAGTGTGACACTTGCTTAAGACTTGGTATGGAATGGAATACTTCCTCCATGTAAAATTTATCATTCTCCTTAGAGGGCCCACCTCGTTTTTTATTTTTCTCTCTCTCTGGGTTGTATCCATTCGGCCCCATTCAGCCTACTGTTTTAAGACGTTTATCTCCATCCAGGTGTCGATTTTTTCCTGGTGAGCGGTAGCGAGCCAGCATAATTTTTATGTTTTACACAGCAGGCTAAATTTGTACATTTTTCGATAGAAAAATTTCTCCGGCGAAGCCGGATTTCTCCCTACAATGCTGGCTCGCTATTGCTCGCCAGGAAGAAGTCGACACCAGGATGGGCATAAACGTCTTAAAACAGTAGGCAGAATGGGGCAGAATGGATACAAGCAGGAGAAAGAGAGAAAAGAAGAGAAAAATAAGGTGACTCCCCTTAACATAAATATAAAATGGGTAACTATTCTTTATCACACCATGGTGTAGTTGATAAAAACATGAACGCTCCGCCTGATTGTTCGTGGTTTGAATCCCGGCTGAGGGTAAAAACATGCATTCATATAGTTAACGTATACTTGTGAGATAAACTTTATATCAATGCCTGGTGGAGAATTAAATTGAATTCCACCCAAGTTACGCGGAAATACTTTAAAAATCCATAACTTGGTACTCCTGAAAAAAGGTCCTAACACTTGGTATGGAATGGAATAATTCCTTCAAGTAGGATTTCTCCATCTCAGAAAATATATTCAAGTTGGTGTTCTAAAATATGTTGTGTGTGTGTGTGTGTGTGTGTGTGTGTGTGTGTGTTAACTGTATTTCAACAAATGAATTACTATTTACTGATGATCACATATTTGTATACATCAAAATTAATTAATACAATAATTTATGTTTATATACTGTAGTTGTTGAACTATTTCATTGCGAATGTTCTGAAACTAGACTAACAATATATTCACGAGACAAACTTTTAAGGGGAGGTTTTAGTTTGTTCCCTAGACCTCCATCAAGCTTAAGATTGCAATCCCTAGACCTCCTATCAAGATAAATTTGTCCATTTTTTCGGTACCAAAATTTCCCGGCCAAAGGCCGGTTCCTCTTAAATTACAGGCTCGCTATCACTCACCAGGAAAAAATCGACACCTAAGTGGCACGAAAGGTCTTAAAATGGACAGAAATGTGGTGAAAGTTCTTAAAATCGCCAAACTAACGGGGCAAACGTCATAAATTCTAAAAAAAAAAAACGGGATTAAACTTGATGGAGAATGGGGTCAAGACAAAAATCCCTCAAGTGAAAATCGACCCTTAATCATTGCATGAATGACTTTAGTATTATATACGTAATACCCTTTGATCATGGAGTTAACCCTTTCAGTATTTGAGAACGCACTCTATGATTTTTTTTCTGGCGAAGATGAGACGATTGTATTTAGTTACATTATCACCACAGGGAATCGAAGATGTATATACTGTTTTCATTAAGGGAGCCCACCTCGCTTGTTTCTCTTTGTCTCTCTCTCTCTTTGGCTTGTATCCATTCGGCCCATTCAGCCTACTGTTTTACGATGTTTACCCCCATTCAGGTGTCAATTTTTTTGCTGGCGAGCGGAAGCGAGCCAGCATATATATATGCTGTATATATATATATATATATATATATATATATATACAGTATATATATATATTTGTTTACAGCAAGCTAAATTTGTATATTTTTTGATAGAAAAATGTCTTCGGCGAAGCCGGATTTGTCCATACAATGCTGGCTCGCTATCGCTTGCCAGGAAGAAATCGACACCTGGATGGGGATAAAAGTCTTAAAGCAGTTTGCTGAATGGGGCCGAATGGATACAAGCCAGCTAAAGAGAGAAAAGGAGAGAAAGATAAAAAAAGTAGGTGACCCCCCTTAATAATCCAAAAAGGTTGATAGCCTCTGAAGTCCTATTTTAACTAACTAACTCAGAAAGCTGAACGAAGTCGTGTAAAATAGCCAGTAGGTAGCGTATGAACAAGTGTAAAATAGCCAGTAGGTAGCGTATGAACAAGTGTAAAATAGCCAGTAGGTAGCGTATGAACAAGTGTAAAATAGCCAGTCGTGTAAAATAGCCAGTAGGTAGCGTATGAACAAGTGTAAAATAGCCAGTAGGTAGCGTATGAACAAGTGTAAAATAGCCAGTAGGTAGCGTATGAACAAGTGTAAAATAGCCAGTAGGTAGTGTATGAACAAGTATAAAATAGCCAGTAGGTAGCGTATGAAAAAGTGTTATCAGTGTTGATATATTTTGTAATAACGTTTTCATTTATTGTTTCAGGATGACTTGTGATGGATTCTATAAATTCTAATTAAATATAAAACGAAATTCACTAGGTTATTTATTATCTGTCCGTGAAACAATAACCGACTCACATGAAAATACATTGGAAAGAGAGAATATTGCATTAATTTGTGTGTAGTGTATTAATTTTGTATTTGTTATCACATTATACAATATTAAACCCTTCTGTACCTTCGAAGTCCTTTTAACTTTATTATGGCTACGATTATACGATTGTATTAATTTTAAAAAGGGCCTCTCCGGCAATTACCAGGCTTTAAACTATTTAATTTAGTCCTTTTTACTACCACAGATCCTTTCTATAACTGCACAAAATGGTCTACATATAGCTAGAATCAAATTAAAAAGGCGTCACAAGTACAAAGGGGTTAAGCCTAGTTTACACATTCAGGAGTGTGAGGCTGAGTTTCAAAGAGTCCACAGTCTCGGAAACTCGCGTAATGATGCTTAATGTATTCTATGTTATGACATATATGATGTTGGTGGTATAATGTAATATAAGTCGGCTGAAGGAAGGCAAAAAGGGTCAAAATGGGGACTCATATTTGTATATATATATATACTGTACGTATACCGTATATATATATATATATTTATATATATATATACCGGTATATATACAGTATACAGGTATATATATATATTGTTACGACCGGCACTACGAAATAAACAAGGGCACTTAATAATGGACTAGATGATAGGCTATATCTGCAACAACGGTACGCTAATTCCAAACCCTCGAACTATTACGCCGGTGAACAAAAACACTTAAAACCCTCCAGAGTTAATCTACTGGATAACGGGGTATCAATTAACTGGGTTTTAGTGCACTTCTACAAAGGCTTTCCGGTGACGGCAAAGCCAACTCACAACAGGAGTACTTACGTTATGAAAATGCTCTAAAGTAATAACAATGCTTGAATAAACTATATAAGATTTAATAAAGGAATAAATGCTTACGTTAACTTTAGTGTGAGTCTGTACTCAACACTAAACTCTTCAATGCTCTATGAAAACACTGGAAGTCTAGTCCTACAGCAAACAGATAAGGAATCTTCTGAAAACGTCTGATGCTCTAAGATGCTCGTTAATATAGAACAGAAATAATGCAGGGGCAGGACACCAAAGCGTGTATCTTAAATACACCAATAAGTAGGATACATATATATAACAAGGGAGTGCAACAACTCTGTGACAGCACTAATAATAACCACTCAGAAACAGTACTTCCTTAGCCAACGTAACAGCCAAACTGGGTTGTGCACTATGCATCAACCTAGGCTAAAATAAGGCGTGAATGATTCCTAAAGCATACACAATGAAAGTTAATAAACACAATGCTGTCTTTCTCACTAATAAAGTCTAGCAGTGGCATAAAAGGTATCAGGAAACTAGGCAGAGCGCAAGCATGCTCGTAGCCTACTGTCTCCCCTTGAACAGATTTCCCTTATGTTACGTTAAGTGACTTGGAGGCTCTCTTGGTAAGTCCAGATCTCTAGTATCTGGTCTTGCCCTGGCGCTCCACAAAGGTCAACAAAATGAGGTAGCAATCATACAGGTAAGAGTAGGCAAAGGCCCTTTACCTGTATACTGCTACACTCGCAAAGGAAAATATGCACAAGGGTTACAGGCTAGCTAGCTTCGTCGATGTTGTACAGGCTCTGACTTGCCACATACATAACTCAGACAACGACCAAAGATACCTTCCACTGTCTAGCATTAAATAATGGGAAAGAACAGCTCAATAATTAGAAGCACCCCAACACTAGGCTACCATATGACTATGACTCTAATAATCCCTAAAACTAGTGCAAACATATATGGAGAGCTGGTGCTGGTAATACGACTGGCCGACTATGGAAGTCGTATGCAGAACCAGAAGGGATAAGTAATTGAATAAAGAGAGAAGTATGAAAAGGAAGAAGTTCAGAGAGAGAGAAAGTAGTATAGGGGGTTATATGGGGGACAGATTGCAAAGGATATGTAGGACCAAGCACGCTGTGCCAAGCTTTGAAGGAGACACGCGGGCAGGAGCCCGCCCCACCCTCCCAGGGCAGCGGCCTCCAATCACAGACCACTACGTCATGAAGAGCAAGCGTCCTATGACGTAGCCAGGCCCGCCGGCCAATCACGGGCGTGGGAGACTCCTCCGAGTGAGGGAGGCACACGTACATACACACGCACATACTACCACCGCGCTGCCTCCTCCACTTTCTCTCTCCTTAACTTCATACCACATATCTTATATTCTATCACTAATATAAAATACTTTCATGTGTCACAGACAAGAACAAAGACCACCACTGGTCTGGCTGTGACTACATGAATACTAGGAAAGAAAGAACATCGTTCTACGATTATTATAGCCCATTTCACAGCCCTGGCGAGCGCTAGCGAGTTACGAGTGCATTCTGGCAAGCTGGCCAGCGTAACAATATATATATATATATATATATATATATATATATATATATATATATATATATATCCACTACATGTCTGCCTGCCGAGATCGGAGCCTCTCCGGGTGGTCGGGGGCCGGGGGAGTGCTGAAGCGACCTTGGTGACCCTTGTCTCTGGGTATTCTCCTGGGTGACCTAGATGTGTGTGAATTTTGTGTTTTGTCTGTGTTTGTTCGCTGTTTTGTCTTGTTTTTTGTGTTTTCCTGTTCTTGCTATGTCTTGAGTCGGCCACCCCCAAGAAAATACAATAAAATAAATAAAATTATAAAGAGGAAAACAAAACAAAAATAGGAAAAGTGGGGATTGGGCCGGAGCATATAGATAGATAGATATATATACAGTATATATATATATATATATATATATATATATATATATATATATAAATATATAATATATATATATATATATAAATATTATATATATATATATATAAATATATTAATATATAGTATATATATTATATATATATATATATAGTAACGTATATATATATATATATATATATATATATATATATATATATATATATATATATATAATATATATATATATATATATATATATACAATATATATATATATATATATGATCTATATATATATATATATATATATATATATATATATATATATATATATATATATTTTCTTTAATACATACGAGGTTGAAAGAAATGGCAATTTCTGCGTTGGAAATTTTCTTATTCAAAGTTTCTAGGTCTCTGATGAGTTTTCGCTGGGTGGCCGGAAGTAGATGAATGAGATTAGCAAAATTCATGGTGGTACAGGGTTACATTAATGTACATGATGATACAGGATATACGAAGCGTTTCACTGGACAACCAGCATTATCAAGTAAGGATAGAATGATAAAAAAGGTAAACAGGAAGGGTATATATAGAGGGTGGAGGATCAGAGGAGGCGAAAATCAGGGGGCAAAAGTCTCCTATTAGTGGAGGGGTATTCTAGGAGTGTAAAAGAGAGATCCGCGTTACGCAGGCGCACTGGATGCGGGAAGGTGGTGGTCGGTTGGCGGGGTCGAAGCTGATTGGCTGCGTGTCGAGGGGCGGGGCCTAAGTTGCGTAGTATATGTGGCGCCGGCAGAAGACGAAGCTGAAGGAGGTAGCGCGGGGGGCTGCGTCAAGGGCACCGGGGGGCGAGGGGGGGCGTTAGGTCCTGTAGGATAGTGCCTTTTGGCAGAAGGAAGGATCTGAAGGTCCAGAGTTTGGTTGTTGATGTTAGGATGTAAGGCTTGGATATATAACGCTTCGAGTATAGGTAATCACCTTGGGTCACTTTTTTTATCGAGTATGGTGGTGTGTTTCTCTAACTCGTTGCGTGTGAGGTGGGGGTGGTTAGGGGTGAGATAGTGGTCTTTGATGGCTCCAGCCTGAAGGTGCAGAGTTAACCGACGTGAAAGACGAGTCCGCGTCATGCCAATATAGGAATGAGGTCCACAGTCCTCATAATTACAGGTATGTTGCTAAATGACGTGATCGTCGGTCATCGGGCTCTTTATCTTGGTGGAAGCTGGTTTGTTGCGAAGAACGAGGTTGGAGGTCTTGGGGGATTTGTAATAAATTATTAATTTGATTTTGTTTTCCGGGTTGGTTGGGTGGACATGCTTGGAGAATATTTCTTTTAAGACGCCTCGTCATTTTTGTGTTCAGAGGACATAAAATTGCGGTAGAAGATAATAATTTCATTGGGGGGGTCAATGTTGGGAGGGCTTTGGGTGTACCATTTTTCAAGATGGTGGTTGATGGTGCTGGAGATGTCGGAGTTGGAGTATCCGTTATTCACTAAAACTTGGGATAGTCTTTCTAGTTCCTGGTGGGTGTCGGCCCAGGTAGAGCAGTGCGTGAGGGCTCTCCTTACATAAGCGGAGATGGAGGATAGAAGATAACGGCGGGGGCATTCACTATCGCCGTTGAGGCATTGTCCTGTGTTAGTTGGTTTAGTGTAGACGGTGGTTTTGAACCCATGGTCGTTCAGAGCTACGAGGATGTCGAGGAAGGGGAGTTGTCCATTGTTTGATTTTTCAAAGATGAAGTTAAGTCCGGAGGAGGTCATGAAGCGACGCTGGAGTTCCTGTAGTTCGTGGAGGTCCTTGATTTGCACGAAGATGTCATCCACGTATCTACAGTAGACGGCGGGTCGTTGGGCAGCTAGGAGCTCTTCCTCGATGGTACCCATAAACAAGTTCGCAAAAAGAACTCCTAGGGGGCTGCCCATCGCCACACCGTCTATCTGCTTGTACATGTTGCCCCGGGGGCAAAGGAAGGGGGCCTCCTTGGTACATAGCTCCAGCAGTGTTTTCAGGGCCTTTTCCGGGATGTCCAGTGTTGGTGTATCAGGGCAATGGTAAATTCGACGTAGAATCATGTCAATGGTCCTATCCACTGGCACGTTGGTGAACAGGCTTTCTACGTCGAGGGAGGCGATTGTGTGGTTGTTGTTCCGGAAAGCGTCTCGTAAAATTTCCAAGAAATCGTAGGCTGAGTTAAGGTTGTATTGGCAGGGCACGTAGGGGGTGAGGAGGTTGTTCAGGGCCTTGGCGATCTGGTAGGTGGCAGTGGGGATCTGGGAGATGATGACCAATAACTCATGTTCCCTGTGTTCTCGAGAGGCCGGCAGTATAGCCAGTAGTGAGCATAGCTGGGAAAAATATGCCGCTATACGCTAAACTCCCACGTTACTGGTATCACTGTATGAGAACCACGAGTGCTACGTAGCTCGTTCTGGTCTCATTTTGAAGCTTTTAGCGCCTAGTTTTTTGCTGAATACATTTCTTTTCATGCAGATACTTGATTTATCATTCATGAGGGCCTGAATATGCCCAAATAAGCCCAAAACCCCCCGCTAGACAAGGGTTAAGCTGAGTGCCATTCATCAAATAGTTTGCTCTCTCATTTTGGTATCCATTATGTAGTACTTTACATGTATCCGCATTGAAACTCATTTGGCAAATTTGGGCCCAACATGACAACTTATCTAGATTGTGTTGCATATCGTCAACTTGTTCTTTTGAGAGTACGCTATTTGCAATTTTTGTATCGTCAGCAAATTTTGAGATTTTACAGGTGAGACCCTCCTCTATGTCGTTGATGTAAATTAGAAAGAGAATTGGTCCTAGTACCGATCCCTGGGTTACCTCGCTACTTACATTGGTCCATGTGATTGTTATTATAAAGAAGTGAGAAAATATATCATGAAAAAGGGATAGTTACGATGAACTTGTACAGTCGGCCAAATATGTGATGTCGCGGAACCAAGTATATTTAAATCAATAATTGGTATCTGCACTATCTAAGATTTAATTCATCGTTTCGAGTGAGATATACAAACATGTTCCTATCTTTACACACCCTATTCAACATCTGACAGACATTAATACAGCACACAGCGAGCAAAACGTAATGACAGAGTAGATATATATGACTTATTTGGCCAACCGTACTGTCTCGCTCATAAACCTCCAATAGTACTCTTGGTCGCGTCATTTCATATTAACATGTTGAAGATTATGATGCATTTTGACAGGTTGTGTTGGCTACTATTAGACATTTTGACAGGTTGTGTTGGCTACTATTAGACATTTTGACAGGTTGTGTTGGCTACTATTAGACATTTGTATACAGTTTATAAAGGCTCTGTGGGAATTATATGGGTAAAGACTATCTCAGCTAACCCTCTAGCTTCCATATGCCCTTCCTCCTCTGAATAAAATAGTTTAATAATAGCTTGAATAGAGAACAGAAATGGGTATTGGCACTTGCAAAGGCTAATGGCATAACCGAAAATATGCTACGTATTACAAGTTTGACCTCACAAAAATATGAAAACAAAAGTCATAAGCACTGAACACCATAACAAATATGGGAGTTCACAAGACAATCTGGGTTAGGATGAAAATGTATTATACAGTAGAAAAGGGAGAGAGAGAGAGAGAGAGAGAGAGAGAGACAGACAGACAGAGACAGAGGATGAACTTACTATGAGATGTAACCTTTCCCAATATACATAAGGGGAAGGCTTTGTATTTGTATTTTCCTCCCTAGATCTCGTCAAACTTCAAAAATAACCCTAAACCCCCTTTCAAGATAAATTGGTGCATTTCTTGGTAGAAAAATGCCTAATAGTCAGGTCAATATATGAAAAATAATACCCGAACCTCAAAATAATTTATACAAAAGTTTGTTTTGCTGGAAGTGTATCAGGATGGCCTAAAGTGTTCCAGAATAAAAGTCTCCCAAAATCCGCCCGCGGGAACATGGTTATTTTGCATAATTTCAAGATGGCGACCCTCCAAAAATTTAAATTACTACAAAAAAATTCTGGTTCACTTTATACCATATAAATGTATTACCAACAGATAGAAACATGACACCAAATAACCAAGTAAGCTTAATAATAACCTTCTGTGACGTCACAGTGACGTCAAAAAGACGGCATATATTAAATTACGTCATCACAAGCGATTTCACCAAAAATGGCAGAATATCTTGAAGGTAATAAGTTTTAATTGAATGGGATGTTTCATACAATTAATTCATAATCCTCAATGATGCACATGACGTCGTGCGACGTCAAAATGATGTCACAGTGACGTTAACTTATGAGCGCTTACATTCCCGGATCGGGCTCGAAAGGATCTCAGACTACACAAACTTTACAACAAATGTGTTTGCATTTGTACAATATAATATGGTAATGCAGGATTTCAATAAACGTTCATTTACAACCAGTGTAAAACACAAAGAAGTGAGTGAAGCTAGGAAGAAGAGGGATCAAGTTGACCTTGCTAAGATCAGAGAAAAACTTCAAATGCACCACCCATTCTCTACAGATCCTACATTACGAAACATTGTTACTGGAGTTGTAGCCGAAGATAATGTTAATGTTGAGAATTTATTATGCAGAGGTGGGAAAACAGATCATTGAAAACATGGAGGGACAGCTGTTTTTTTCCTACTCATGCAAACGGAAAGAAAAAGCAAGGCACTAGGAGATGCATCTGGTGTCAAAGTTGCTACTGAGAGAAAAATTTATCCTGCTTTACTATTCCAAAGGCTCCTTGTTATATCTAGGGCAGGTGACTTTTCTATGGAGGAGGTTGTAGACCATGAGCTAAGTCCATTTCCCCTAGCGCTTTTTGAGGCAAACAGTATACTCAGGAAACCTGATAAAGCACAGCTGGCCAAAGCAATAGACGACCACGCTTGTAGCCTGTCAGATGAAGCTGTTACCAGCAGTGTACCCAAGACGGACTGTTATGTTCTGGATGGTGGTTCACTGATATACCAGGTTCAGTGGACAAAAGGCAGCACATATGGTGTAATAGGAGATGCCTATGTTTACTTCACGATCCGAAATTACGGGAAGGCAACAGTGGTATTTGATGGCTACCTTGACACACCATCAATAAAGGACAACACACATGACAGAAGACAGCAGAAACATCACCCAAAAGTCACTGTTACACAAGAAACAATATTCAGGGAAAAAAAAAAGATGAGTATATATCAAATGGTCATAACAAACAAGGGCTGATCAATCTCATCAGTGAGCAATTAAAAGAACACGAGTGCAAAGTCATCAACACTGATGGAGATGCAGATTATCACATAGTCAAGGCTGCTATTGCCGCATCAAAGACCCAAACCACTACTCTTATCGGGGAGGACACAGACCTATTGATCCTCCTCATGAATCACATGAACCCTGATAGGAAAACACTATACTTTCGTTCTAACAATAGGTCAAGGAAACCACTTCGCATTTATAATATCAATAAGTTAAAATGCCTCTTGGGGGATAAGTTGTGCTCTGAGCTGCCTTTCATACATGCATTTAAAGGCTGTGACACCACATCTCGGATCTTTGGGGTTGGAAAAAAAGTCTTTCCTTGAGAAATTTGTGAAAGCAGACGCAGACTTAGCATCATGTGCACTTGATTTTATTACACCTGGCAAAACCTGTGACACTATAGAAATGTCAGGGAATCGGGCCATGGCTCTAGTATTTGGTGGAAAGGTTTCAGCCTCTCTTTCATCTTTGCGCCATTCTGTACTGAAAAATAAAGTTGTTTCTGCAACATCCTTCGTGACTCCAGAAAGACACTGGAAGTGTGAGGGGAACAAACTTATTCCAATTATGTGTGACAAGAACCCTGTGCCAGACAATCTACTCAAGGTGGTGCACGTAGGGGGTATGGGTTACCTTGTACCAATGCATGTGGAACCTGTCAAGAGGAATCCTGTGAAAACCCCAATAATCAAACTTTAGCAGAGGATGGTCATGAAGACAGTGATGGTGATGAATTTTAGGGATGGTATGTGCCAATACAGTTTTATGTCACAAGTTGAGACTGTGATTTTAAAACAACCAACCCGTGCATTCACCTATGACGTCACACTGACGTCAAATGATGTCATGTAGACTATTTGGGGTGGTGTGAACTTCATGTATGACACATCCCATTTCATTTAAACTGATTGCCTTCAAGATATTCTGAGAGGTTTGGCTTTTTTTGCTAAAATTAGTGTGTAATGACATTGTATGACATCATTTTGACGTCACTGTGACATCATAAGTTTTCATTAAGCTTATTTGGTTATTTGGTGTCATGTGTCTATCTGTTGGTAATACATTTATGGAGTCTAAAGTGAACCAGACAGGTTTTTGTAGTACATTGAAATATGGAAGTTGCCATCTTAAAATTATGCCAATTAAGCATGTTCCCGGGGGCGGATTTTGGAAGACTCTTTTCTGGAACACTTTAGGCTTTCCTGGTACACTTCCATCAAAACAAACTTTTGTATAAATTATTTTGGGGTCAAACCGTATATTGACCTGACTAAAGGCCGGCTCCTCCTAAATTACAGGCTCGCTATCAATCGCAAGGTAAAACTCGATACCTAATGGCACGAAATGTCTTAGAAATGACAACGCATTGGTCTTCAAATACCAAAACTAATGTGGCGAACGTCTTAAAGTTTCAAAACTAATGGGGCTAAACATGAGGGAGAATGTGGTCCTAAAGAACAAAAATACACTACCATTAACCATACAAACATGTATGAAATTGCGAGCATTGTACATAAACATACAAGACTCTGTGGGTTAGCGAAAATATAAGAGAAACAAATATAATATCAGATAAAGATAGCAGATAGATGAGGAAAGGGAGATGCTATGAAATGTAAAAACACTTATGATAAAACAAAATGTGATTATAAACAATGTACAGCTCCATATACAATTATAAACAATGTACAGCTCCATATACAATTATAAACAATGTACAGCTCCATAGCGAAAATATAAGAAAATTAATGTACAATATATCAGAAAAGGTAGCAGAAAAATGCATCATACACGAGATCACAAACAATGTACATCTGCATAACAAAACTGTGTGGGCTAGCGAAAACACAAGAAGAAAGCATGAATATCAGAAAAGGTAGCCAAACAATTCTTCATACAGCACATGAGAAAAGAGGACAGGTGACATGCTTTGAGATGTAACCTTTCCGAATATTACTATAACATTTACCATATATATATAAACAAAGTGTGATTATGAGCATTGTACAGGTGCATATAAAGACTGTAGGTTAGCGAAAACACAAGACAAAGAATGTAAGACTTAACTAAACAAATAAACAAACCAAAACTGGGACGAGACAACATATAAGCGAAAGAACTTATCAAAATCGCTATGTGGAAACATCGCTTTAGCAAAATAAATTTTTGAAATAAACGAACACAATCCACCACATAGGGTGTACATCATTACATGAGAAAGTTAATCGGTTTCCCAGCAAACTAATCATACACATTACAACGCACAATCGTCAAGTTCAAGGAATTTGTCAATTTGAGAAGTCTCGGTACGTTCTGGTAAATTTTACATACATTCTGTATGAATAAATATATTACAATTTAGCCTATGTACAAATTGTCTACTAAACTAAATTTGCAATTCGACATGATAATTACAATATTACCAAAAAACAGAGATATGCATTATGCATTGCATTATGCATGAGAAACAGGAGATGCTTTATAGAGGTAGCCTTTCCTAATTTATAGCATTTACCATATACACAAAATTGCAAATATGAGCATTATACAGCTGTTTTAATGATTCTGTGGGTTATCAAAAACACGAAAAAAGAAGGTATGTCAGAAACAAATAACATAGAAATGCATCATACATGAGGAAAAGGGAAGGCAGAGAAAACAATGATTAATTGAGATGCTTTGAGATGTAACCTTTCACAAATTATAACATTTGTCATATAATAAAACACAAATATGCGATTATAAGCATCGTACAGTTGCATATAAAGGTTGCGGATTAGCGAAAACAGGAGAAAAAGCATGAATATAAAGAAATAGACGAGACATGCATTATACATGAGCAGAGGGAAAAGTAGGAGGCAGAGTAAACAAGGTTAGTTGATATGCTTTGAGATATAACCTTTCCCAAATTATGACATTTACAATATACAGAAAATGCGATTACGAGTATTGTATAACTGCATATGAGACTCTGTGGGATAGTGAAAACGTATTTAAAATAATAAATATAAAGAAATAGCAGACAAATTTATGATTCATGAGGAAAGGGGATAGTGGGAGGTAGAGAAAACAAGGTCTAGTTGAGATGCTTTGAGATGTAACATTTCCCAAATGTTAACATTTGCCATAACATAAAACAAAAATGCTATTGCGAACATAATTTGGATGCATATACGACTTTGTGGGTTACCGGAAATATAAGGAAAATAATGAATAGACAGAAATAGCAGAACAAATCATTATACATAAGAAAAGAGGATAGTGGAAGGCAGAGCAAACAAGGTCTAGTTGAGATGCTTTGAGATGTAACATTTCCCAAATTAAAACATTTGCCATATACAAAAAAAAACGTATGTGATTATGAGCAATGTATAGCTGCATATACGACTTTGTGGGTTAGCAAAAACATAAGAAAAATAATGAAGATACAAAAGAATGGCAGAACAAATATATTATTCATGAGGCAAGGGGATAGTGGGAGGCAGAGAAAACAAGGTCTAGCTGAGATGCGAGACAAGAGGTACCCATCAAACATCACTCGGGCTGATGAGCACTCTTGTTGACACTATCATTGCTCTCTCTCTCTCTCTCTATCTCTCCCTATCTCTATCTATCTATATATCTTAATTGTAAACATACATAGTCAACCTTTATTAATCCAATTTGTAAACCACTCATTATATTCTCTCTCTCTCTCTCTCTCTCTCTCTCTCTCTCTCTCGTCAGCCCAGAACACTAACAGCCAAACTTGTGCAGCCTCCACAAGCTGACAACAAGACATTGGCACCAAGTTGATGACCTTAAGACTTTGCGACCTTAAAAGGAGATACCTTCTCCCTCATGCTTAGCCCCATTAGTTTTCAGATTTTTAGATGTTAGCCCTATTAGTTTGTCGATTTTAAGACCTTCCTCCCCATTTCCTTGTCAATATTAAGACCTTTCGTGCTATTTAGGTGTCGATTTTTTCCTGGCGAACGATATTGAGCCTGTAATTTTGGAAGAATTGGCCTTCGGACCGTAACATTTTTCTACCGAAAAATGCACAAATTAATCTAGAAGGGGGTTCCAATGGATGTCTTTTTTAAGCTTGATGGAGGTCTAGGGAGGAAACTAAAAAAATAATTAAATCGACTAAAAAGTGAACCATTCCCCCATAAGAGTAATGGAGGTCTAGAGAGGAAGCTAAGACAATGATACAGAGATAAATAAGTAAGCTAATGAAGACGCCCATCCCCCCTTAACTTTTTTGAGGCTTCAAAACGTATCGGGATTAAGGGGGGTCACCGGCTATTTTTTTATCTTTTTCTCCTTTTCTCTCTTTCCCTGGCTGGTATCCATTCGGCCCCATTCAGCCAACTGTTTTAAGACGTTTATCCCCATCCAGGTGTCGATTTCTTCCTGGCGAGTGATAGCGAGCCAGCATTGTATGGAGAAATCTGGCTTCGCCGGAGAAATTTTTCTATCGAAAAATTTACAAATCTAGCTTGCTGTCAAAACAAAAAATATATATGCTGGCTCGCTACCGCTCGCCAGGAATATATTGACACCTGGATGGGGGTAAGCGTCTTAAAACAGTAGGCTGAATGGGGCCGAATGGATAAAAGCCAAAGAGAGAGGGAGAGAAAGAGAAAAAAAGCGAGGTGGGCCCCCTTAATGACTGTGACTGTACACGACACTGTACCCACCACACGATAGAATCCCCTCCAGTCCCCTTACCTTTCATAGCACCTTCCATAGCACCTACAACCCTTCCCTTACCTTCCATAGCATCTACAACCCTTCATCCTCCCCCAACCTTCGATTTATATCAGAATTAGTTACTGTGCCTGTACACGACACTCTACTGTGCCTGTACACGACACTCTACTGTGCCTGTACACGACACTCTACTGTACACGACACTCTACTGTACACGACACTCTACTGTGCCTGTACACGACACTCTACTGTGCCTGTACACGACACTCTACTCACCACACCATAGAATCCCCTCCACTCCCCTTACCTTCCATAGCACCTCCAACCCACCCCTTACCTTCCATAGCACCTCCAACCCACCCCTTACCTTCCATAGCACCTCCAACCCCCATTCCATAGCACCTCCAACCCTCCATCCCTTAACTTACATAGCACCTTCAATAGCACCTCCAACCTTCCATTACCTTTCATAGCACCTTTCATAGTACCTCCAACCTTCCATTACCTTTCATAGCACCTTTCATAGTACCTCCAACCTTCCCCAAATCTTCCATAGCACCTTCCATAGTACCTCCAACCCTCTCCTTACCTTCCATAGCACCTTCAACCCTCCAGCCTCCCCTTACCTTCCATAGCACCTTCAACTATCCTCTTACCTTCCATAGCACCTCCAACTCTCCACCCTCCCCATACCTTCCATAGCACCTTCCATAGCAGCTCCATCCTCCCCCATTCTTCGCCTTGTCTGGAGCAGCCTGTCGGGTGGACAAACATTCCATTAGAGACTCGACACCTGGCCCGGACGTCCCCTTTTGATAGCAGTGAGAGTATTGGCCCGATATTTATACCCCTATTGACAGTTTCGTGAATGAATAATAGAGAGGTATGTATAATTTTACTTTATATATTAATACATATATATATACTGTATATATACTGTTTATATATATATACTGTATATACTGTATATATATAATATATATATTATATATATATATATATATAATATGTACAGTATATATACAGTATATATATATATATAATTTATATACAGGGTGTCCCGCGAGTTTTATCAAATACTTCCAGAGTTGAAAAATTAAGTAATTCTAAGTAAAAACTGTTATATACACATAGGTTTTTTGGGGCATTGTTTTGTAGTTATGGACCCTTAAAATCGGCATTTTGGTATTTTTTGTAATTTCTAACCCTGTTTTTAATCAATAAGATGAGGCTAGGGAAAAAAAACTATAAAGTGTATTATGAAGCATGATATCAATACTTTAAAATTAATGTTACAAGAAACCAACAAAACTTAATTTTACGCTCATTATCACGGCAAGAAGAAAGGAGCTACCGAGGATTTGTTGGCGTTTTCTGTCAGTTTAAACCAATTTTCTGAGAAATGAAAATTAATAGCGATAACGTTAAATGCTGTATGACGGTGCATGGTATCAATACTTAATGAAAACACCACACAATCCTCTGTAGCTCCTTTCTTATTTCCGTGATGATGAGCTTAAAATTAAGTTTTGTTGATTTCTTGTAGTATTCAATTCCATGTCAAGGGAATATGAAGTATGATGTAGGGAAGTTTTTGATGTCAGCTTGAAGTATTGATATCATGCTTCATAATACACTTTATAGTATTTTTTCCTAGCCTCATCTTATTGAAGAAAAACAGGGTTAGAAATACCAAAAACACCAAAATGCCGACTTTAAGGGACGATAACTACAAAACAATGCCCCAAAAAGCCTATGTGTATATAACAGTTTTGACTTAGAATTACCTAATCTTTCATCTCTGGAAGTATTTGACAAAACTCGCGGGACACCCTGTATATACACATATATATATATATATATATATATATATAAATATATATATATATATATATATATATATATATATATATAATATTTTCGATTGTCTGTCTGTGTGTCTGTCTGTTCTTTATAGGCGGCTGCAGTTTTGGACCTGGGGAGCTGAAACTTTGCATGTGGGTGTCAATTGACCTGGGTCAGGTCATAGAGGGGTTTAGAAGGTGAAAGGGACGGAGAAAATGGGCGCGAACTCGGAAAAATCGCCGTTTGGGGAAGAAGGAGGCCTCCGATCGAAAATGTGTATGGAACGAAAGTTGTTCGCAGCCCTCCATAATGGTGGTACGGATGAGGTCAGATCCAAAATCGGAGGTCATTTAGCGGCCGAAATCGAGGTCGCCGTTTAATGAGGCACAGGGAGGTCGAGGCCGGTGATTATGGTAGTAGTAGTATTGTGATGATTGTGGTACTAGTGATTGATGATGGTGATTATGGTAGTAGTAGTGGTGGTAGTAGTGATGGTGATTATGGTGATTACCCGGGCAACGCCGGGTACCCCTGCTAGTATTTATATATATACAGTATATATATATATATATATATATATATATATATATATATACAGTATATATATATATATATATATATATATATATGTATAAAGTATATATCACAAATACACGTGAGCCACTAAATGTTTCTAATCTCTCAGTGGGGAATATGGATCCTACGACTGGGTATGAATTGAAATATATTCGCCTAGTGGGTTTCCCTTCTCCTTAACATAAATAGGATAGAAGGTCGAGTGTCTTTTAGACTGCCGTGGTGTAGTTGATTAAAGCGCCGGCTATCGTCCTAACGGTCGGCGGTTCGAACCCCACTGAGAGATTAGAAACATTTAGTGGCTCACGTGTATTTGTGATATATCTATATAATATTTACGGTTGTCTGTCTGTATGTCTGTCTGTTCTTTATAGGCGGCCGCAGTTTTTAAGCTAGAGCGTTCATACTTGGTATGAACAGGTTTTAGTGAGATACTTGGCAGGTTTTAGTGAGAAAAAAATCACCAGGGTGAAAGGGACGGAGAAAATGGGCGCGAAATCGGAAAAGGGCCGTTTGGGGCAGAAGGAGGCCTCCGATAAAAAAGTGTATGGAACGAAAGTTGTTCGCAGCCCCCAAAATGGAGGTACGGATGAGGTCAGATCCAAAATCGGAGGTCATTTAGCGGCCGAAATCGAGGTCGCCGTTTAATGAGGCACAGGGTGGTCGAGGCCGGTGATTATGGTAATATTGATGATGGTGATTATGGTATTAGTAGTGGTGGTAGTAGTGATGGTGATTATGGTGTTTACCCGGGCAACGCCGGGTACCCCTGCTAGTACTTAATATTTGTAACTCTCATGCTTGGTGGGGTAGAATTAAATTAAATCAATTTCGGCCCGAGTTGCGTCGGGACACTCACAAATCCTTGTATGGTATTTTGGAATATGGATCCTACGACTGGGTATGAATTGAATTACATTCGCCTAGTGAGTTTCCCTTCTCCTTGATATAAATAGGATAGAAGGTTGAGTGTAGTTTAGACTGCCGTGGTGTAGTTGATTAAAGCGCAGGCTATCGTCCTGACGGTAGGCGGTTCTAACCCCACTGAGAGATTAGAAACATTTAGTGGCTCACGTGTATTTGTGATATATACTTAATATTTGTAACTCTAATGCTTGGTGGGGTAGAATTAAATTAAATCAATTTCGGCCCGAGTTGCGTCGGGACACTAAGAAATCTTTGTATGGTATTCTGGAATATGGATCCTACGACTGGGTATAAATTGAAATACATTCGCCTAGTGGGTTTCCCTTCTCCTTAACATAAATAGGATAGAAGGTCGAGTGTCTTTTAGACTGCCGTGGTGTAGTTTATTAAAGCGCCGGCTATCGTCCTAACGGTCGGCGGTTCGAACCCCACTGAGAGATTAGAAACATATATATTGTCACAATGACCAGGGTCTTTAGATGCAGCTGTGCCAAGTCTATTGGAAAGACCTGTTATTGTGAGTTTCACTCCGATACCCTTCCAATTACACATGACTAGTTTTGTTGTGCCTCTAAGCATTTTTGTCTCAATAAATATTTGTGTAGAATGAGCCCATAGAGTGTTATCAGTTTCGTCTAATCAATTGTTAGTTAAGCGGCAACGTGTAGTTTGCTAGATAGTGTGGCTGGCGAGGGAGGTGTTGACAGCTTGTTGCTTTTGCCTCGCGGGAGGTAAGGTTGCTAAGCAACACAAGTTTATTTAATTATGTGATCATTGCAAGTTCAGTTGTGTTACAATATAAAGATGTACTTTAGTTTATCTGCCACACTGTTTTAGTTAAGTTGTTAACACAGGAATACTTTAGTATAAGTTATTCTTGTGAAGTGTCTTAGTCTTATCATATTGTGTGGTGAGATTTTGCAACCCCTTCGTTTGAGACTGGCCTACGCGGTGCTCTGCATCATCCGGTCCCCTCATTCTCTCGTTGGCGGTGTGACGTCTACCAGCGTTGCCAGAATCGCCTCTCGTTAGCCACTAGCGCTCGCCAGGGACATCGAAATGGGCTACAGTTATCCGAGAATTTTGTTCTTTCTTTCCTAGTAATCGCATTGTCACAGACAGTCCAGTGGTGGTCTTTGTTTTCGTCTGTGACAACGGGAAGTATTTTACATCATTAATAGAATATGAGATGCATTGTGTAGAGTTAAGGAGAGAGAGCAATGTAGGCAGCGTGGTGGTAATATGTGCGTGTGTATGTATGTGCTGCCTCCCCCGCCCGGAGGAGTTTTCCCGCTCGCGCGCAGGCTTTCCCTCGCCTTTGATTGGCTGGTGGATCCTGGCGCGTCCTAGGGACGCCTGCTGCCTTGTGACGTCTCGGCCCGTGATTGGCCGACCATCGCGCCCATGCGGGCTCCTGTGTAACTAACCTCCTCCTCCATGAGGGTTCCCAGGAGCTGTCCTCCTCAGGACAGGCTTGGCGCGCGTGCTTCTAACATCCCTTTGCATACTCTCCCCCGATCACCACCTTTATCACTGTTTCTCTCTCTGAACTTCTTCTTTTCTATTACTTCTCGCCTTTATTCAATTTACTTATCCCCTTGGGTTCTGCATACGGTTTCCATAGCCGGCCCATTGTATTGCATGCGCCGTCCTCTGAGATATTTACATGTACTTAGAATAGGTTTGAGGGTTCTTAGTTAGTATAGGTTAAGAACTCTGTGTGTCTCCATTATTGATTTAGTGTTTCTGCTCTTTTATTTAATGCTAGACTGGGATAAGGTAACTGTAGTCGTTGTCTCCGATGTGTGTACGGTTTGCCTATACCTACACGACTTCGACCGGTCCTGTGGTAGCCTGGGTTGTCTTTTCGGCTGCGTCCTTTGCGAGTGCAGCATTGTGTTGACTGAGGGTTTTGGCCTGTTCCAGTTCCACACTTTGCTGCCTCTTTGCTTGTCTTTAGAGTGTCGCCAGGATAGAACCAGATACTTGTGATCTGGATCTATCAAGAGAGCACCCCAGTCAATTAACGTAACTTAACACCTTACGAGCGGCCTATGCGGTTTATTTATGTGTACCGCACAGCGGGGTGTTTTTAGCCAAAATAGGGCTGTTTACGTGATCATTTTCATGCCTAAATAAGACCCAGAACGTAAAACAAGTACCTATCCCTGAAAGGGCATAAACAGAGCTTTCGAATGACACCATAACGATCCTTGTATGATGGATAGTTTTCTTGCAATAACCGTGCAACGCGAGTGCAAAAAGCAGGTAATTCGGTACTTTCAGTACATAATTGAGTATGTAGCGAGTGAGAGAGGGAGGAGGGAGCTGAGATTTGTGTCAGTAGGTTCGCCGCGGTGGTCTGGAGCAGTCATACGCTCGCTAGTCTCCTGCCACCACTTGTCTCTCTCTCTCAGCCACATTACGTGCTGAAATTGCCACTCGAGTTATGTCGAGCGCCGCCACATAGTCCAGCTTTATTTAACTCGACTTATGTTGCTCGCCGCTAATTAAGGGTTAAGGGGACCGACCGGTTAATTACAAACTTCCAGGTCTTACTTTCAATTTAAATGAAATTTGGCACAGGTGTATATGACCATAAAACTAGATAAAAAAACAAAAAAATGTTTTTTTTTTTTGCTTTTTTCTTGCAATTTAGGTAAAAAAAACTTTGAAAATCATAGCACTGCAGAAAATGATAAACTCCTACAGAAATCCCCATAGCACATGTTTTATGTGATCAAACAACTCACAAAAGGTGTATCTGTAGTTTCTACAATTTTTTTTTTATATATTTTGTGTATTTGTTCGATTTAGGTGATTACGGATTCAGGTGAATATATTTATAGAAAATTACAACTTTGACGACAGATTGTGAATTTTTTTAAATTACTAGAGTAAATTGGCTTGATAGGCCTTTTAGTGTTTTTAATTACCTTTCCAATGGTATATACACCATTCCTATAGGTCCAATAATAACTGTAGAATAACATCCGAAAGTGCGACAATATAGGTTCTGAGAAAAACAGGTGAAAGTCTAAGGTCATTAGGTGAACATTTTTACTTTTGTTTTTTTAGATATACAATAATTTACGCGGGAACATGGCAAAGTAGAAGATAAAGCGTATGGGAGGTTGTAGAGTAGCTTACGCTCTTTCGATTTATATAGGTATCCTCCTCGTACGACCAGTAGTTACTGAGCATGTTAATTTCAAAGTTTGCTATATAACGTTTTTAGAATTACAGGAAAAGTTTGGAAAACATAAAAAATAACTATTTCCAATGGGTTATCACTAATAAAATTTCACTGGCTTATGAAGGGATGTTGACTCTTGTTGAGTAAACACCTATTGGTATTTTCAGTATTTCGAGTTTTTTAAGCCTAAATTAACGGGTCGGTCCCCTTAAAGGATGCAGTCTTAAGGACATCGCTAGGCTACGAGCCTGTCTTGCTCAACCCCAGTTCCTTACCTAGAGTATCCCAGCTAGACATTATTAATCGAGTAGACACTTGTTAGTATTTAATATAAGCTCTTTGATATGTACGCATTATTATTCACAGCATTTATTAGTCTAGGTTGTTGCTGAGCCGCACAACCATAGCAGACTGTTTCGTTGATGAGGAAGTACTTCTTTTAGTGTCGAGCATTGCTACCGTTGCGCATTTATAGTATTCTCGTGTCAGTTAACATTATATGTCCTATCTTTTAGTGTATTTGATTTACACGTGTGGTGTCCTGCCTCCTGCCTTTATATAGTTTAAGATACGAGCATCTTATGAGCATCAGACTTTCTTCAGAAGTTTCCAGGTCTATGCTGTAGGACTAGACTTCACTTTCTTTCAGATAGGAGTGAAGAGTTTATTGTTGTTTTGAGTAACTGCATTGAAACATCTTTTTATTGTATTAAATCTTGCAGTGATTTAATTGATCTTTCCATAGATTCCTTTTTATGCATTTTAACGTAACTTGCATCTTGTTTGTTATCAGGCTATACCAGTGTGGGTACATTTATGCCCAGTTAAGGATACCCCGTTATCGCAGATTAACTCTGGAGGGTATAGGTGTTTTTGTTCGCCGGCATATAAGTTCGAGGGTTTGGATCTAGCGTACCGTTGTTGCATAGTGCCCTATTACTAGTCCAATCATTAAGTGCCCTTGTTTTATTCGTAGTCCCGGTCGTAGCAGCGGCCAGACAGTATAGGTGGTGGTAGCTCACTCTTGTGGCACCCCCGTCGGCCTGTTTATTTTTCCTTGCTTGCATAAGAGTAATGTAACGTAATTAACACAGAATCCTAGACATCCATTTCTTCCTTTTTATTATTCCTTTCCTCTGATCAGCATTTTACTATATTTCCCTTGTTTTATCATATATTCTGTACCTTCGGTGGCTACTTCGGGATTCGTGATAGGGAAGAGCTGGGAGGTTTGCCGGGGTCCTTACTAATAAGCGCTGTTAACCCCATAGACAGTCCACACACACACACATCCATAACCCCTACATATTTTTCCCAGTGTTCGTGCTTAGGACCCGGTAACAACCTTGACGGTTCTGCCCCAGCACTTGTGTGTTCGCTATCTCGGGTTTCGAACTGAGGCAACGGAGTGTTTAATATTAATTAGGAATCCAGCTTCAGTCTGGACGCCCCCCCCCCATAGTTAAGTGAGTGTGGGAGGTGGACTCTAAGAGTTCATTGTTTGGGCGGTAACTCACTGGGGGCCCCAGGTTGAAGCAGGATACACTGGTGTGATATTAGAGGTGGTCAGGGCAACTTGCTTCCACTAATTTCACCCCGAGGTTAGTAGTCATATTAGGACACTGCCTTGTATTGTTAGAACATTATTATATGCAATATTATTATGTGCAACTTTCTTGGGTTGAGAGTGGATTACCGTTGGCTGGTTTGCGCACGGTTTAGTATTGTCGAGGGCGCGCATAGCCTGTTATGCTCGAAGTACACCTGCACTCTTTTTTTTTTTTCGTTGATGTCTGCTGGTAGCCTACTGTATATGTATTTAGCTGTTTTGATTAACCAACCCAGCATTGCTAATCCCGGTTTTGGTGTTGAGTTCTCGTAGCTAGTAAGTTACATGAGTATTTCTGTTCTACTTATTATTCAGAATAGGAGCAGGGCAGTGTGCACCTTAAGCCCTGAGAAGAGACTAGAAGCGTTCATAGAGCTCTTACCTTTTGCGTCGTGGTGTTGTTTGGTAGACAGACAAGGTGCATTTGCATTAGTCATTATTTTCGTATACCGTCTCTAAGCAACTGAGGTCCAGATGGGTAACAATATATATATATATATATATATATATATATATATATATATATATATATATATATATACCAGTATATATATATACTGTATATATATACCGGCATAAATATATTTTATATATTATTTTTATTTTTTACAATCTAACTTCGCCCAATTAGTTTGCAATCATAAGTCGTTGCACCATATTACCTTGGCGATTATATACATGTTTTGTCCCATTCAAGAGTCGACTTTTCTATTTTAGCTTGAAGATGGTCTGGGCAAGCATTTGTTAGCCTGAAGGAGGGTCTGGGGAATCTTTGTTTAGCTTACAGGAGGATCTGGGGAAGGGACCTTTGTTTTGCTTTTTTTTTACTATTTTTTGGTTTGCTTGAAGGAGGGTTTTGGGAAGCGATTTTTAGCGTGAAGGGGATCTATTGAGTGAACACGAAATTAGAGACTCGACTCCTGGCCCGGACGTTCCCTTTTGATAGCAGTGAGAGTGGTGGCCCGATATCTATACCTCTATTGACAGTTTTATTTATGCATACTGTAGAGATTTTAGTGATTATATTTTATTTATTTAATATTATTATTATTATTATTATTATTATTATTATTATTATTATTATTATTATTTTAAGTATTATTTTGATGCATCTACCTTAGCCCCGCTACTTTGCAATCTTAAAACGTTGCAACCATTACTTTGGCGATTACAAGACGTTTTGACCCATTTCGTATCTCGATTATTTTCTCTGGAACGATAGCGAGTCTGCAAAGAGAAACCGGCAGATGGCCGGTACATTTTGTTACCAAAATGGTACATTTTGTTACCAAAAAATGTACATAATTAACTTAAAGGGGTGTTATAATAATTTGCGTAGGACCTCTGAAAATCAAATGGCAACAAACTATCTCAAATAATGGTAATTACACTCATAATTGGCAAAATCAGTGTCTATTAATTCATATATTCATGTATTTTTTTAGTTTCCTCGCTAGACCTCCATCAAGCTTAGAAAAACACCCCCAAGACCCCCTTCAAGATTAATTTGAAAAAAATTCGGTAGAAAATTTCCAAGCCTCTCTTAAAATTACAGGCTCGCTATCGCTCGCCAGGAAAAATCGACACCTAAATGGCACGAAAGGTCTTAACATTGACAATGATATGGGGGGAAAGGTGTTAAAATCGCCGAAGTAATGGGCCGAACGTCATAAAATCTGAAAAATAATGGGCTTAACACGAGGGAGAAAGGGGTCCAGAAAAACGACCCATCTCCCCTTAAACTGGTCAACGATATATATATACACGTGACTGCCACAGGTCCTTCGTACACTGAATACATTTGCCTATACCGGTACATATAAAAAATAAGATGGAAACATAAGTCATGGTACTGAAAGAGTTAACCCCTTCAGGATTTAGCAGTATATTTTGGCTATCATTAGAAGATTGTACAAAACCTAGGAAGGATCTGTGAGAATTAATTGGGTAAACACTCTCTGACTTCTACTGTACATATACCCTTCCTAATCTGAATGAAACGTGTAAAATAAACAGAAAAGAACAACGTCATCGTATCCTGAAAGGGTTAATAATTTAACCGATACCTTGATGAAAATGTGTGTGGAATCTAGAAAGCTATGGACGGAATTAGAAGATACAAACGAACTTCCAATCATGCCTTCAAGGTACGGTCGCGCTAATAAGTCATGTCCCAGCTGTCATTACCTTTGGCTTGCTCTGTCCTGTATTAATGTCTGTCAGATGTTGAATAGGGTGGGTAAGTGTGTGGGTGAACATGTTTGTATATTTCACTCGATATGAAGAAATGAAGATTAGATATTGCTGATACCAATTATTGATCAAAACATACTTGGTGCCGAGACATCACTTATTAGCGTGATTGTACATCAAGTAAAATGTGAACTCACATTAATAATATACCAAACGCAAATTTAAAAAACACGTATATAATTGCCCCGAGATAGTGAAAGATAGAAACACACACATATAAAACTCTCCGTAACCACATAGCAATACATAAATCTAAATATAATATCAAATACAACATCTCCCCTTAACCACATAGCAGTACTAGATAAATCTAAATATAATATCAAATACAACATCTCCCCTTAACCACATAGCAGTATTAGATAAATCTAAATATAATATAAAAAACTCCCCTTAACCACATAGCAGTACTAGATAAATCTAAATATAATATAAAAAACTCCCCTTAACCACATAGCAGTACTAGATAAATCTAAATATAATATAAAAAACTCCCCTTAACCACATAGCAGTACTAGATAAATCTAAATATAATATAAAAAAACTCCCCTTAACCACATAGCAGTACTAGATAAATCTAAATATAATATAAAAAAACTCCCCTTAACCACATAGCAGTACTAGATAAATCTAAATATAATATAAAAAAACTCCCCTTAACCACATAGCAGTACTAGATAAATCTAAATATAATATAAAAAAACTCCCTTTAACCACATAGCAGTACTAGATAAATCTAAATATAATATCTAATAAAAAAAATCCCCTTAACCACATATCAATATTAGCTAAATCTAAACGTAATAGCCAACCCACACAGCTATAAGCCTCAGGTATACCATCGGCCCCCCAAGAAGTCCTATAAGATATATTATTCCTCGCTGTCTCCACACATTTCCATATTAAGCCTGGAGCTAGAGGGGGGGGGGGGGGGGGGGGAAGCTGGGGCCTATATGTTAGGAAGTATAGGGTGGTGGTACGGACGGATGCTATTCAGGGGAGGCAAAACTTGGGAATGGAGCAGAGAGAGAGAGAGATGGGGGAGGAGGAGTTATATAATTCTGAATATCTGGGTCACGGAAAGACAGAAATATAATATGGGGAACGCGAAAAAGAGTATGCAAGTATTAACGAAAACGGGAAGTGAAGTAACGAGGACAATTTTCTATTACGGAATTTAGAGCATAACTATTAATTATTTTTGCAGATACATGTTACCACGTACACATGACAACGTACACAATAGGCTCACACAATATAATTATATGGTAGCTAAAGGTATTAATTGAGGCAGTCTGTAGCTTTTTCATGGGTAGACGTCCTTCCTAAGCTGAACAAAATCGTCTTGTAGTAGCCAGAATACAATGAATAGTACATCATCAGTACAGAAAGGGTTAATAGAGTGCATTTATCATTATATGTGTATGGTTATTATTATAAGGACTATTATTGTTATTATTATTATTATTATAATATACCAGTGCAAAATATTCCAGAAATGTTGCCAGGAAAATGTTGATCATCGAATATTGACTATAAAAGCTCTCGTGTGATACTTTCTTTTAACTCGGCAAGTGCTGGAAGACTCTTAAGAGTTTCCCCGGGCGACTGCGGGAAGACTCTTAAGATCCTGGGCCTAAAAAAATCCAATTAAAACACCCCAATTTTTTTTTTTTTTTTGCCCCTGGGCCATGCCAAATATCACCTATCCACATCCCCTCCTTCCCCACTTTCCTCCCCTCCTTCAGTTATCACCTATTTTCCCTGTTATTCCCTTATTCTGTGGTCTATTTTCGTGCTAACATTAGCGAGTTGGTAGCAGGGCATTGTCATCACTGTTACCAAGCGTGGGAAAGAGCGAGAGAGAGACTATTGTGTAACAGTGTCTCTCCAGACAAGGGGAGGGTAGGAGGGGAGGGAGGTTGCCTCAGCCATACATTATGTAACTCCCGGCCTGTATCGCCGATTTTGACCATCCAAACGCTGTTTCCACTTGTTTTATTGCTGTAACAGGTTAATACCTTTATAATCAACCTATAATAGGTGCATATGGATAAGTATTAATGCTATTTATGGTAAAATAACTATGTTAGTGATGGGAACAGCTCAAATACGTGCGCACAGGAGTGTGGTGTCTCATACCCCCCATGCGCACGTCTTAGGTTAATAAGAGGTAAAGATAATAATCTATCTATCTATCGATTGCTTGACGCCGTGATCCCCATAGGGGTAGCCACGAACGAACCGCCCCCATGCGCCTCTCTCCCCCGTCCCAATCAGCACCGCCTTTTCCATATACTTCCTCACTCCATCCTTCCACCTCTCCTTCGGTGCACCTCTCCCTCTCTGTCCTTCCACCTCACTCTCGTACACCCTCTTAGTCATTCTCTCGCTTTCCATACGTTCCATATGGCCGAACGAACCATCTCAAGTTGTTCTTTTTCACATTTACCAGCACATCTACCTCCACACCACACCTCCTTCTTACTTCCTCATTCGGCTGTCTATCACTCCAGAAAACTGGGTACTATATATTGGTTATCCTTCCCTCCCTATCCCTCCTATACGTTCCATAACATCAATATCTTCCTTATTGAGGGCCATATCAATCCCGTATGCTAATGTATTCTCTTCATCTCTACCGCTACCATCATATGTCTTTTCGATTTTCCTCAATGTAGCTTCGTATATGCTTTACTTCATTGTGCAAGCCGCTTTTGCTTAGCATAGCAATTTAAGGGGAGGCAGACCGTTTTTCAGGACCCCTTTGTTCCTAATGTTTAGTCTCACTATGTTTGAGATTATAAGACGTTCTGCCCATTAGTTTGGCGATTTTAACACCTTTCGCCCCATTTCGTTGTTAATTTTAAGACCTTTCGTGCCATTTAGGTGTTGATTTTTTCCTGGTGAGCGATAGTGAGCCTGCAATTTTAAGAGGAACCGGCCTTTGGTCGGCACATTTTTCTACCGAAAAATTTACAAATTTATCTTGTCTAGGGTGTGTTTTTCTAAGCTTGATGGAGGTCTAGGGAGGAAACTAAAAACTTTTATGAAAAAATTAATGAATCGACCAAACAAACGGCCAGTCTCCCCTTAAATTACATTAAACTATTATCAAACTAGTACAGTGGTACATGCCGGCCGAAATGTCTGTCTGTCTGTCTATCTGTCTGTCTGTCCGATAACTCCTCCTTGACCGTTGGACTGATTTTCACCAAACTTCACAAGAACATTCGGTGTGTGAATGCGACGGTAATTATTTTTTTTGTTTTTGAAATTGTGCAATAGTTATGATTTTTGGTCCAAAAAATTGTTTCCCCCCCCCATTCAACCAGGCCCCCCCTCCTCAGGACCCCCCACCCCCCACCCCCCAAGCAATGATGATGGCGTTCTGTGTGTGTGTGCCCCTACACAGAATGCCATCGTTCAGGGGGTGAAAACATCTCGCTCTGCATTTGCTAGGTTAAGTTAGCTTAGTTTGCTGTTTGGACACTTGATCCTCAGTGTTTTACTAGGGTCACTAGGGTCCTCAGGGTCACTAGATCTGTTGTTGCTTGATTTCCTTTGTACTCCTTTGTAGTTGATAATAGAAGTGATGGTAGTAATAGTGGTAGTAATGGTGACAGTACTAGTTCAAGTTCAATGTCTTTATTTCATAACATACATACAATAAATATATATACATTACATATCTTAAAAATTAATGCATTATAGAAATTTAAAAACAAGTTTTTGCAATGCAATTTAGTGTTAAAAGTGAAATTTATAAAATATGCTGTGGATACATTGCAGACATTAATTATTTAATAAAGCTTAGTATATACTATACATACAATACATATACCTCATATACCACACTAGAGTGCGGCCAGTAGTAGTAGTGATGATGGTCATAATAGTAGTGATGATGGTGACAAGTAATGATGATGGTTGTAGTGATAATGATGACAGTAGTGATGATGGTAGTGACGATGATGACAGTAGTAGTGATGATGGTGACGTATTGATTATGGTGAAAGTTGTAGTGATTATACAGTAGTAGTGATGATGAGAGTAGTAGTAATTATGGTGAGAGTAATAGTGATGATTATAATAGTAGTAGTGCTGATGATATTAATGATGATAGTGACTAGTAGTGATGATGGTGACCGATCGCAGAGTTGGGTATGCCGTTTTGATTTTGGGTAAAACGGCATGTCTACTTTATCAACTTTGCGTAAGCAGAGTGGTATCGCCCCCCGTATAGTGGTACATGCCGGCCAAAATATCTGTCTGTCTGTCTGAAAACTCCTCCTAGACCGTTCAACGGATTTTCACCAAACTTCACACGAACATTCGGTGCGTGAATGCGACGGTAATTTTTTTTTTGTTTTTTTAATTTGTGCAATAATTTTGATTTTAGGTTAAAAAATTGTTTTGCAACACCCCATTCTCAGTCCTCCACAAGCCCTTCGTCCCCCCTCCCCCCAGCAATGCTGATGGCGTTCTGGGGGAGAAAACACCTCGTCCGCATTTGATAGGTTAAGTTAGTTAGTTGACATTAGAAGCGATGATAGTAATAGTAGGTGACCCATCGCAGTGTTGGGTATGCCATTTTGATTTTGGGCAAAACGGCAGGTCTACTTTATTCCATAAACTGTGAGGTGCCTCTATAGATGTTTAACCCCATCAGCACCATGACGCCTATCTGCCTTTGAGCCTGGATAAAACTAAATTATTCTATGCAGCTTAAGAAGGACTTACGATATTTAGAGGGTTTATTGAGATCGTATGTCCCCATTTGAATTATATAGGTATATTACCAATTAAAGAAAATCGCTTTATGGTAACTATAATATGATGAAAATTACGTCTTGGTGGTGAAGGGATTAATTGGTGAAATGTGACGACGTGTCTTAACCCGTACAGCCCCAGCGACGCGCCTGACGCGTCGGCGATGTATGTAACGCACAGCCCCTAATTGCGCCGACCGTAACCTCAGGTGTAGCCACTCAAGAGGGCTCAGATTTGTATGGGAACTGTGTACGTATCCCACGCAACCGTGCCGATGGTTGAAAACTCTCAAAGTCCACGTGCGTGCGCGCGAGCGCGCAAAAACCTGTTTTTTTGGGATAATTGCCTTCAATTTTTTACTCTTATAAAATCCGTTTTCGGGGGCTCTGTAGGACCATTTTTTAAGCTTTTTGAGCGGTTTTTCGTGGTTTTTCCTTCATTCCTAACCCATTCGCTATTGTTTCTGGAATAAAACCATTTTTTGAAAACCGGCCGGGTTCTGGTGCGCAAACATTACAAAACTAGCCGGGGCTCCACGGGTTAATGAGCAAGAATTGAAGGTTGGTTAAAACAACTGTTGTTGTAGCAGAATTTTGATGTCATTTTCAAATTTACGACTATCATTACAGTACATGAAATCCGGGAGGATTTGAGCAAAACTCTTTTAGGGCCATATCAACACACCACTATCAAAACATTTAAGGTATACATGGTCACGTTTCAGGTGGAGATAGAATTTTGCCTGTTAATTGCTGGAGGCCCGTTTTAAACCGAATAACATCGTCTAATCGTAGGCAGAGTATAAGAACAAAAAGACGTCACCGATACAGAAGGGGTTAATAGTCACTCTTGCCTCATTATTTTCTCATCATTCCCCCCCCCCCCCTCCTTGTCTCCATATTCCCCTCTCCATCTTCACTTGTCCAAAACTTCCTGGGGTATCTCTGGCCAGCTGTCATCTTTCTTGCTCGATCTGACATTCTCTTCTCTCTCACACATTAAGGGGTTTTCAATGTTTTCCCTAGACCTCCATCAAACATAAAATTACACCCCCTTGACCCCTTTTCAAGATAAGTTTTTACATTTTTCGATAGAAATATGCCCTGGCCCCTCTTAAATTACATGCTCGCTATTGCTCTCCCAGAAAAAATCTATACCTAAATTGCAGAATAGGTCATTACATTGGCAAAAATGGGGCGAAAGTTCTTAAAATCTAAAAAATAATTGGGTTAAACATAACAGAGAAATGGGTCAAGAAAAAAATCCCTCAAGTGGATATCTCCCCTTTACTGTGTTGATAGCGACGTAACGGTTAGTGCGTAGAATTTCGGTGAGAGTATCCTAGGTTCGAATCCTTTGCATACCACATGTATTCATTAGTTTCATTGATTTCATTAATTAGGTTTATTTGTAAGTTAAGGGGAGGCTGGCCGTTTGTTTGGTTTATTAATTAATTTATTCATATATAGGTAAAGGCAGGTTTGCGACAGGGTTGTGTATTGTCAACATGGCTGTTTAATATGTTTATGGATGGTGTGGTGAGGGAGGTGAAAATGAGAACTATGGGAAGATGATTGGGTTTAGTAGGAAAGAATGGTAGAGATTGGGAGTTGAATCAGTTGCTGTTCGCTGATGATACAGCGTTGGTGGCGGATTCTGAGGAGAAATTGCAGCGGGTAGTCAAAGAGTTTGGAGTGGTTTGTGGGAGGAGGAAACTGAAGGTGAACGTCAATAAAAGTAAAGTGATTGTATGTAATAGGGGTGATCGTAGGGTGAATCTAGATGTGAGGCTGGATGGGGAAATATTGTAACAAGTAGAGTGTTTTAAATATCTAGGAGGATCAATAAGCAGGAGTGGAGGTATGGAAATGTAGGTAAAACAGAGAGTGTGTGAAGGAAGGAAGGTTTTCGGAGCAATGAGAAGTATGTGGAAGACGAGAAATCTCAGAATGAAAGTAAAAAGTGCACTGTATCAAGGAATTGTTGTGCCAACAGTGATGTATGGGGCTGAGACATGGGCTCTGAAGAAAAAGAAGAGAAGAAAGCTGGATGTGATGGAGATGAGCTGCTTGAGGAGTATGTGTGGAGTTACCCGTAGAGACCGATTGAGGAATGAAGAGATACGTAGGAGAGTGGGGCTCCAGGAACATTTGTCAGCCAGAGTGGACAGAAGGGTGCTGAGCTGGTATGGTCATGTTGAACGAATGGGAGATGAAAGGCTTACAAAGAGAATATGTGAGTCAGATACAAGGGGAGATAAAAGGGCAGGAAGACCCCCATTGAGATGGAGAGACTGTGTAAGACAAGCTTTGGATGGTAGAGGAATGACTATAGATCAGGCAAAGGAAGTGGTAATAAACAGGAATGAATGGAGAATGCTTGTGAATAGTTGAGTGAACACGTTGTCATTTGGGGGAAGGGCTCGGGCGGGCGCAAGTTGGACTAGATAATTGTCCATCAGGCGCCTGGCCCGGGGGGACGATTAACCCTCTCCGACATATGACGCAATTTTGAGCCTATTGGGGATACTTTAAAGCCTTTGTTGCCATCAGGGGTATTTAGAAACCTTTAGTTTAGTTACTTCAACCTCTGCAGTTGTCTTTGAGTTAGCTGTGGACAGAAAACTAATTTTGGAGAGGTAATTATAAGAGTGAGAGAACTCGATTTCTTATTGCTAATCTGGCAACCTCTGCGTCATATGAGTCTGAAGAGGTTAATATGAAGGGTGCGCTTGGAAGTGTGGTGGGCAGGCTTGTGGCATTGGCTCCGCTGCATGTCTGCCTGCCGAGATCGGAGCCTCTCCGGGTGGTCGGGGGCCGGGAGAGTGCTGGAGCGTCCCCCAGGGCTCAATATTAGGCCCTTTATTATTCATTATATATTTAAACGACATGTCTGAACACATTGATGATTGCACACTAATACAATACGCTGATGATACTCAGTTTCTTCACAGCGACGTGATTAACGAGCTTGACACTATTATAAATAAAACGGAAGAAACATTATGCAAAGCAAACCAATATTTTTTTAAGGAACGGACTAATGATGAACGCTAACAAAACACAATGCATCTTCATAGGGACACGTCAATTAATATCTAAGATACCAAGCAACACCATAATACGACTCCACGTCAGCACAATCCAACCTACCACATATGTAAAAAACCTTGGCCTTTATATAGACAGATACATGGTATTTGACAAACATATTAGTGAAGTAAACAAATAAGTAATGGGAACACTAATGTTTATAAATATAGAATTAAGGACTACTTTGACAAAGGAACCCGCAAAATCATTGTACAATCACTTGTGTTAAGCATCTTAAATTATTGCAACATAATATGTGGCTCATCAAACATTACTCTTTTAACAAAAGCTCAAAAACTCAAAAATTTCGCCGCTAAAATTGTAGACGGTACAGCCAAAAAGTACGACCATGTGACCCACATTATAATTGCTTTAAAATGGCTAGCCTTAAAAGATAAAATATTCCATGACACAGGGGTTGCTATCTTCAAATACCTAAATAATCTCTACCCTGATCACCTCTTACATCTTACTACTGTAAACAATATAACAAACAGTTCCACAAGACAACAAAATAATCTCTACGTTCCGATGGCCAATACGGACATCGGACAAAGATCTCTTTTAATCAAAGGACCTAATCTGTGGAACTCACTCCATCCGTACGTCAAAGAGGCTAACTCCTTAAACTACTTTTAAATTAAGACTGCAGAGTGTACTCCTGGACAACAATTGAAAACCTACATAAATAACAACCAATAAGAAATTGCATACAATGTCTCTCTCTCTCTCTCTCTCTCTGCCCCCCCCCCCCTCCCCCCCCACTCCCCCGGGCCCCCCTCGGGCGATAAGCCTCCTCCCCCCCCCTATGCTATTTCTGACATATTAAATCCCCTTCCTCCCGCCACCCCTTCTCATCCTCGCCCCCCCCCCCTTCCCCCACCCTCTTCCAACTGCCTCAAAATAATTTATATAGTTAACTTTATGTATACGATGTTTGTATGTACAGTAGGCTATGCGTCTATATGCATATGCTGTATGTAAGTGTACAGTATATGCGTGTACATATGTATATATAAGTATATGTTATATACCAAGTGCTATAGTGGGATCTAAAACGGTAGGGAGCTTTAAGATAAAATTGGATAAGCATATGGACGAGAAGGGTTGGGTGTGAAGGGGGATCAGCAGGGTTGGGCCAATCAGCGCTCAGCAGGCCCCCATAATCCGGCGTTAATCTCTAACCGTTTTGGTAAGATGATCCTCAGGGTATTAGAGTGTTGAGCCTATAATTGGGCTTTGTAATTGAACTGGGGTTGTGTGGGACAGGGATCTGCCTTGCTTGGGCCAATCGGCTTTCTGCATACTCCCATTTTCTTATGTTCTTATGTTCTTATATAGCCTATGTGTGTGTGTATATGTATATGTGTATGTGCGGGTATATATACAGTGTATGCGGGTATATATGCATGCATCTCAACAATTTATGTCCACCCATTCATATATTTATATTTGTATTTACTGTTATTAGGATATTACTATTTTGTAATATTATTATTGAGACATATGTAACTATTATTATTGTATTAATATCATTAATATTATTACTATCATTATAAATATATCATTATAAATATTAATACTATTGCTATTCACTATAGATACATACCCCCTCTCATCTCCCCCCCTCCCCTGACCTGACCTCTTGTTGACCTAATAATACCCCTCACCTGCACCACCCCTGCCCTCCACACCTGGATCACCTCTCACCCCCATCCACCAGTATAGCTTTCCTCTTCTCTATAAATATAATGTATGCAATTATTTATACTAGCATAATAAGGCCGGGCAGTCCGATATTGACTGCAGACATGTAACAGGGTTCGCCTCTTAGGCAAACATTCTCCAATACATATTGTATATATTGTAAATAATGTAACAAGAATAACCACTATTGGTGGAAATAAACTTATTATTATTATTATTATTATTATTATTATTATTATTTTGGTGACCCTGGTCTCTGGGTATTTTCCTGGGTGACCTGGATGTGTGTGAATTTTGTGTTTTGTCTGTGTTTGTTCGTTGTTTTGTCTTGTGTTTTGTGTTTTCCTGTTCTTGCTCTGTCTTGAGTCGGCCACTCCCAAGAAAATTCAAACAAACAAACAAATAATAAAATCGAGGAAAATAAAAATAAAAAATAGGAAAAGTGGGGATTGGGCCTGAGCATATAGATAGATAGATTGGGCCTGAGCATATAGATAGATTGGGCCTGAGCATATAGATAGATTGGGCCTGAGCATATAGATAGATAGATAGATATATTTTTTTAGTTTCCTCCCTAGACCTCCATCAAGCTTAGAAAAACACCCCCTAGACCCCCCTTCAAGATAAATTTGTACATTTTTCGGTAGAACATTTTCTCTTAAAATTGCAGACTCGCTATCGCTCGCCAGGAAATAATCGACACCTAAATGGCACGAAAGGTCTTAAGATTGACAACGAAATGGGGCGAAAGGTGTTAAAATCGCCAAACTAATGGGCCGAACGTCTTATAATCTCAAAACTAGTGGGGCTAAACATTAGGGAGAAGGGGGTCCAAGAAAACGATCTGCTTCCCCTTAATTGGAGGGTTGGTGATAATATGAATACACATCTCTATACTTGATCATCGTATACACTCTTTCGTGTCTTCATCGTTTACATATATATCTCCGTTTATTGAGCTATCTGTCCATGGAAGTACTGTATATAGTCTGTTTCTCTCCAGCTGACGATCATTATGTTATGTCTTCAGCTTGATTACTCCGCTACTATCCAGGTTTTGTTGCCACATGTGTTGTTGATTGTGACAACTTGGCAGTAACATGAAGAGGAACCAGTGTGGTTTCTTATTTCTCCGTTAATAATCGATAAGTCAGTTGCTAAGGGATTCAATTTACCGTCAGCTGAAATGAAACCGAGTATAGTAAGGATTCTCACTCTCCCTATTTTCTGTTGACTACGTAACCATTTCATTCTGATATTTCATGTAAAATTCCACATATATCCTTATTATTCTTTAACCAATAAGTCCACACCAGCTGTATCATAAAAAGTGGACTCTTCTCTCCTTAAACATATCCATATTACCTTCTCGCTTCTGATATTATTTATGTATTTCCTTTTTACATTTGTCTTAATTATTTACACTAGAGTACCAACACATCTCTTTTCATTATCCAATTCATATACGTCGATTGTAGTTCCCCAAACGTCATTACCTAACACTAAATTTTGTTGTCAGCATGTATGACCCGATCTTCATTCTTTCGAATCTCATTATCTAAGTTTCATACTTTGTATCCTTTTTCTGTAAATCTCATTCTCCCATCCACCTCCAACACTACTCTCTCTCTCTCTCTCCTTCCTTCCTTCTGCACCACCTTCGGATAAAACAGCCTCTGCGGCGGATCATTCAAAGGACGCCGCCGCCTCGTTTGTCATCGGGGCGACAGATGCAACCGCAGGGGGAAGTTACCGCTCGCATGATACGAGTTGGAGGAAGAGAGAGAGAGAGTTACACAGAGTTACACAGACTACACAGACCTTGCGGTCCCTACTAGGTAGTCCAGACTTAATGCTAAATATAATTTGCTACAAAGTGGAAGGCAAGGATAGCAAAGAAGAAGCTCTCTCCCCAACCACCTCTTCCTCCGACCGTTGTCGGCATGAAATTAAGTTGGGGAAAGAAGTCCCCCAGCAGAATGAGAAAAACTCCTACTGGGATATGTATAGTAAAGAACAAAGATGCGAGATAGTATATACTACTGATATGATGCTTAACCTACAGTGTGTGTTTTTTTTTTTTTTTTTTTTTACCTATATAATTCCCACCTCCTCAAAATGAATGTCTAGACTTCTTTTGAATGTGTCAATTGTCTTACATTGTACCACTTTCTCAGGCAATTTGTTCCACTGGAGGACCATACTGTAGGTGAAGAAGTGCTTTGTGACATCGAGATTCACCCTCCTGGTTTTTAATTTCATTCCATTTCCCCGAGTTAATGAACTATTATCTATTTTTAAAAGTGAATCTACATCAACTTTGTCAAATCCCTTTAGTATCTTGGAACACTCGATTAATTGACCTCACAATCTTCTGACATTGTGCCGACTGACACTGAGCCGACATCAAACCAGGACAGCCGCCCTGTTCACCTTAGTCTCTCCCCCACTCCTCGTGCAAGAAGCCTGCTAGCACGAACAGTACCAACGCCTCGCCCCCGTTCTAACCACTCCTCTCCCCGACCTGTACGTAGAGTCCCGCCACCACAGGTTTCCGGATTTACACCAGTGAGGAACGGTGCACGGCCAACGCAGAAAAGGTCTCATCTACCAGTCACAATGTCAAACAGATTTGAGATAATGGTAGAGATGGAAGACGAACCAGAGGAGACCAGGCTTGTTGGGGATTCCATCCTACGAGGACAGGTCGAAGAGTTCTGCGACAGAGTCCCAAATCAACGAAAAAGATTTTGCATCCCAGGAGCTGGACTGGACGACATTGTGGAAGCCTTCGAAGATACCACAACGGATGCAAATGAAAATACCCTTTTTGTCATCCATGCTGGTTCAAATGACGTCATGCGCACCAGATCCGAAGAGTTGATGGAGAAATATCGCAAGATGATCCAGCACTACAAAAACAAGTCAAGGAATATCATCATCTCAGGCATTCTCCCCAAGATCGACGCACCTGACAAATTCTACGACAAGGCCTTCAGCACAAATAGCCGACTAAAATATTTGTGTCTGAGGGAAGAAGTTGAATTCATCAACCTCTGGGACAACTTCTACAACCAGCCTACTCTGTTCCGCAAGGATGGCACTCATCTAAACCCTGTGGGTTCAGCACGCATGGGTCGTCTCCTACACGAAGCAGTCCGCAGCCATGGATCAAAAAACGCCATCCGAGAAGAAGCAGCAGTGACATAAATCATCCAACGCCAAGAAAAAAACAGAGGCAACCGAGGACCACCAGCGATAAGGACCGAAGACAGCGAGGACCGAGGACAGCCATGAACATAAATGTAGATCCGACAAGAACCAAAAATATTATTAAAGAGCGTTCCGTGAGTTCTAAAATAACAAATTTAAAGGTTTTCTATGCAAACGCTCGTAGCATACGCAATAAATTTTCAGATTTAGAGGAGCTAGTGTTTACAGAAAATTATGATGTGATTGGCATAACAGAATCTTGGCTCAATACAGAAGATAGAGACTTTTTAGCAGAGTATTCACTTCCCGGTTATGTAATGTTTGAGAAAAGCCGAATAAATCGAAATGGAGGTGGCGTTTTACTTTATATCAAAGAAAGTCTTAACCCTACCCTCTTGTCAAAACCTCAAATTGTGAACGTCGATGCATCTTTTGTGCTAATAAAGAATAATAAAGGTACAAAAATAATACTTGCATTAATATACAGACCTCCAGCTCAATCAGTGCAAACTGACCGAGAAATTTACGAACAAATTGCAGATGTAAGTAACTCACAAGATACCGTAATTTTTGGCGACTTTAATTTACCTGTGACCAAGTGGGGCGATACTCTTACTTCACACTCCGGACATGACTTGTATACGAACTTGCAAGAGAGTTCGCTTTATCAATTTGTTCGAACGGCAACCCGTGGTAATAACGTTCTTGACATTGTACTTGCAACAAAAGAAGAATTAATAGAGAATTTGAATGTTGGTGATGAATTCAGTAACAGCGACCATCGTACGATAACTTTCACTTTAAAGTTTACTAGTAACGAACCAAATAGTAGCATCGAAAAAGTCCCTAATTTCAAGAAAGTAAACTTCCATAAACTTAGAGCTATGTTTAAAGAAACTGACTGGAGCTTTTTAATTCACAATAACGACATAAATACATCTTGGAAGTTATTCGAAGCCACTTACCTAAAAGCAGTGAAGACTGCATACCATCGAAAATACGGCGTCCAGGCCATAATAATAAGCCCAAATGGTGGAATAAAGATATTTCAAACTGCCTGCTTGCTAAAAAATTTGCTAGTGATAGATTAAAATCCTCACAAAATGACGAAGAACGGGTGAAATTTGTAGAGCTACGACGCAAAGCCAAAAAGTTAATTAAGCAAAGTAAAAAGTCCTTAGAGTTACATATTGCGAATCAAAGTAAAACAAACCTGAAAGAATTCTATAGTTATATCAGAAAGAAAAAGTAGTTACTTCAACTGTTGGACCGTTAGTCGATGAAAATGGAGAATACACCAAAGACAAAGTACAAATGAGTAATGCCCTCAATACCTTCTTTGCATCAGTTTTTACAACAGAAGACCTCAGTGATATCCCTACACCATCGCCGATTCAGATTGATAATTCAGATGTTCTAAGCAATATCACCGTTACAGAGAGAGAAGTATTGAATTGTTTAGATAAACTCAAGGTAAATAAAACGCCTGGACCTGATACAATCTCGCCTAGAGTTCTAAAGGAAGCTAAGGATGAGCTCTCCAAACCACTGACATTACTATTCAATAAATCCTTGCAGTCTGGAACTATGCCCGATCAGTGGAAGCTAGCCAACGTAACACCGATATTCAAAAAAGGCAGCAAATCCCTACCCAGTAACTATCGTCCAATTAGCTTAACCTCAGTTGTATGTAAAATGCTAGAAACGGTCATACGAGACAGACTCGTAAATCACTTAGAGGAAAATAACATACTTAAAGATACTCAACACGGCTTTCGTAAAAAACGTTCCTGTTTAACAAACCTCTTAGACTTCTTCCACGATATCCTCAACCTCTACGATGAGAGTAAAGCTGTAGATATTATATACCTTTGATTTTCAAAAGGCCTTTGACAAAGTTCCCCACAAACGTTTACTGCTAAAACTAAAAGCGCATGGAATACAAGACGGTGTGTTGAAATGGATAGAAAATTGGCTCAGCGACAGAAAGCAAAGAGTAGTCATAAACGGTAAGGCATCTAAATGGACCAATGTAAGTAGCGGGGTACCCCAGGGATCGGTACTAGGACCAATTCTCTTCCTAATTTACATCAACGACATAGATGAGGGTCTCACCTGTACAATCTCAAAATTTGCTGACGATACAAAAATTGCAAATAGCGTACTCTCAAAAGAACAAGTTGACGATATGGAACACAATCTAGATAAATTGTCATGTTGGGCCCAAATTTGGCAAATGAGTTTCAATGCGGATAAATGTAAAGTACTACATATCGGATACCTAAATGAGAAAGCAAACTATTCGATGAATGGCACTCAGCTTAAGAATGTAAAAAGAGAAACCGATCTGGGAGTAACAATATCGAGTAACCTAAAACCGAGTCAACAATATTCAGAAGTTGTTAAGAAGGCAAACAAAATAATTGGCTTTATAGGCAGTCATTTGAGCATAAATCCAAAGAAGTTATCCTAACCCTTTACAATTCCTTAGTCCGCCCTCTTCTGGAATACTGCGTTCAATCCTGGTGCCCTTATTACCAAAAAGATATAAACAAGCTAGAACGAGTTCAACGTAGAGTTACCAAAATGATACCTAGCCTAAAGAACAAACCATACGAAGAGCGTCTTAGAGAATTAAATCTATTTCCTTTAACGCAGCGCAGATCAAGAGGGGACTTAATTCAAGTGTTCAAAATCATCAAAGGCATCGACAATATGAACTGTAGTAAGTACTTCACTATCGACCAATCTAATTACACGCGGGGAAACGGTTGCAAAATTATTGGTAAATCTTTTAACTCACACGAATCTAAGAATTTCTTCTTCAATCGAGTTGTCAACTTGTGGAATGGGCTTCCCCGAAACGTTATAGACTGCATCACCGTTGATTCATTTAAACTCCGCCTAGACAAATATCTCGCATCAAACCCGCGACTGACTGCGTTTGTAAATGAATAACTTTATTTTATCCCCCCCTCAGTTACTAACCCATCTGTCCCCTACTAACTTCCTAATCCTGCCACGGACATTAGTTCCAGGGCAGTAATTCCCTTTCCAATGTTCCCTTACCCACTCTAAACCACTGTTTGGACACTTGATCCTCAGTGTTTTGGAGGACAAGCAACCTAGAAGAGTCACTATATCTGTTGTTGCTTGATTTCCTTTGTACTTTGTACTCCTTTGTACTCCTTTATACGTGTGTAGGCCACCCATATAACAATGAATATGCCTCATAGTGACCAAAAATTGCAATATATAAGGGAATTATAAGAGAATTTGTAGGCGGGAATGAAGATGTGTTGGAGGTTTGGCGGCAATCTATGAGCTGAGAGTGTGGTTTACGCCATACATATCACATATCTTGTACGTAGAGCACTGTCATGCTATAATACAGACTTGTACGTATGTATACGTGCCATATATCAAAATATATACCGCATATAGACCAATTCATGCGATATTTACGCACATTAATAATGAGTTTCTATGCGTGAACCAAGGTGTGAGTGAGTTGTGCTGGGAATGAAAGGGGGAGAGGGTGTGTTACGCCATAAATATCACGTAAATCTTGTATTTAGAGCACTGTCATGCTATAATAAAGACGTGTACGTATGTAGGCGTCCCATATAACAAGGAATATACCGCATATAGACCAATTGATGCGATATTTACGCAAATTGTGAATGTGTTTCTAGCAGACGGAAGCCTGAAAGGGTGGGTTGGGGGTGGGTGGGTGGGAGGGAGGCGTGCAGGGGTGCAGTGAGTGAGTGAGTGAGTCGTGGAGAGATGGAAGGCAGGCAGATCTCTAGATAGATAACTAGATAGATAAAAGTGAGACATGCGTATGTCGTACGTATAAATGGACTTCAGAATTGCATTTTTATGCAAGCAGACATTGCATTTTAGACACATGTGAAGTACCACAGAAATATGTAGGCCATTGACTGTAAATAAAGTACTATATTCTAGACCACCAACGAGGGTGGTCAGTAAACACAGGCATATTGCCTTTTGTGATAGAGGGCTAAATATAGACTGGTGTCTCCTTACACTTGCGAAAGGGTAGATTGCCACCAGAGAAACTTATACTTATTTATTCCCAAGTAATATGCACTATAAATGTATATTCGAGACCTACTGCAATTATTTGTATGACAGTCATGACTATGTATAATCCAATATACGCGCGTAGGCGAGACATAAGAAAGCTGGTTGAGCAATTTTCGACACCCACACAGTTATTATTAATTTTTATTTACAATATTATACAATACAAATGTATTTGTGAAGAGTATTTTATCCATTATTGTATTTATACCAATTTTGTTCCCAGACAGAGCTGCTGTAGCTGGAGCAGCAAGGAGCGGCAAGGGTCACCTCGTGACCGCTTGACCGTGTGAAAATGAGTGGAGTCACACTGAGAGGGGCAATTTTGCTGAGTGTTTGGGCAATTTTTGACAGAATAAAGTTATATAATTACTAATTCTTGACTGAGACAAACTTTTATAAACCTTGGCATGATATAATTGATAATCCCATCAATTTACAAACGTAAATTGGTGGGATAATTATTATTTTTTTGTATATTGTCATTTCGACTGTAGACACAAAGTTTTGAGTGTTATTTGGTATGAGCTCCTGTGGCATAGTTGGTAAGGTCGCGGACTGGCAAACTCAAAGTGTCGTAGGGTAGTGGGATCGAATCCAGGAGGGGGTTATGGGGAAGGTTTTATAGTGTCTAGAACAATTTTGATAAATTTTCTTTTTTTACAAGATCATGCCATTGTATTCAAACAATATGAAATATTCATAGAATATATCATATTGTAAGAATACAATGACATGACCTTGTTTTTTTTGTTTTTTTTATTGTTTTTTTTTATTATCTTAGTAGGTTTGACAGGATTTATTGAAACATATTTATTTTTGTACAATTCATTTGAGGTAAGAAAATAATTATATACACATTACTTAGGCTAATAACAAACATATATATTGATATACTAAAAAAAGAAGGCATATTACATGTAAATCTTTGAAACTTATAAACTAAATAATGAAACATACAATTATATAATGTAAAAGCTATATCACAGGGACATCTTTGGAACTTATACATTATATAATATATGTTACATTATGAGGTAGCGTGATCAATTAGGTCAGGTCAGGTAAGGTAGGGCGCGAGTCCAGGGCAGAGCAGGGCAGGGGGCGAGTCCAGGGCCGGGCACGGGGCGAGTCAAGGGCAGGGCAGGACAGGGGGCGACACTCAATAATGCTTGAAGGTGTGGTAGTCCCTGAAGCAGTCACCCAGGCAGAGTGGAACTTTGCACTTGGCGCACATTGAGGTGACTCTTTTGGTGACGTGGGGTTTCCTGACACTGGTGCTGCAGACGGTGCACTGCGCCTGCCTGCGACGAGTGCCAAGCATCTCGGTGTTGATTGGGTAGTGTCTTTCGACACCCACTTGGATGCGGTCAGGAACGTGATCCCCACGCCATGCCGTACGTCTGTGAGTCGTGGTGCCATACTTCTCCAGGAGTTGGTATGAGACGTTGTACACGAACTCCCGGAATTTCAGCTTCTGGTTTGGGGACATATCCTTCTTCACCAACTACAAGTTGTAGGCGTTGAGCATCGTGATATCAACTAGGTGGAGGAAGAGCTTGTGATACCACTTCACAGTCTTCCTCAGACACTCAACACCTGACAGCTGACAGTCAGACTTGTCCACCAGGAGCATATTCTTAGTGTAGTCCACTACCATGTCGGGCTTGTAGATGGTCTTACTGGTTCGGTAGTGGATTTTGCCAGAATCCATCTGGGCACCTGTGTGGACGGTGGAAAGCAGGTGGACGTCTCGCTTATCCTTCCACTTCAGGGCTATCACTTTCCCACACTTCTCGAGCTGCTTGAATTTCTGCCCCTTTCGTCGCCTTCTTCGCACATGCCTCTCGCGGTGTTCCTGGGCCAGGTCGTCTTCTGAAGGTGTGTCACTGGAGGAGGCATCTGTGAGTGGAATGACATTACCTGTGAACTTTGGCATAAACTTTCTTGTCTTTCTGACAGTCCCACATGACCCCGTTTGGTTGTCATGAAGAAACTGGCAGAGAGCAGGAGAAGTATACCAGTTGTCAGTGTAGATGAGGTGGCCTTTGCCCAGGTAAGGTGCCAACATTTTCCTGACGATGGCACCTAACATGCCCATGGGGTCATTGGCAGCGGCTTTCGGTATGTCAATGTCAGTGCCTGTGTACACGATCATGTCAAGCACTATTCCAGTTTCGCAGTCACACAAAACGAAGAGCTTGATTCCGAACCTATGCCTTTTCAAGGGGATATACTGCTTGAAAACAAGACGTCCTTTGAAGAGCACGAGCGACTCATCAATTTCCAAATTGAGGAAGGGGTAAAAGTATTTCCTATACCTCTCCAACAACATGGTGAACACATCCCGAACTTTCCATATCCTGTCAATCCTGTTAGGATTTTCGTTGTCTGCAAAGTGCATAAATCTTAGCAGCAACAAAAATCTGTCACGAGTCATGAACTTATTGAAAGTTGGGGTGGCGATGAGAGGGTCGTGCTTCCAATAGTGTTGCAACACATGCTTCTTGATCAGAGGCATGAGGAACAACAAGGCAAAGAACGTCATAAATTCTTCCACAGTCGTATCCACCCAGCCTCGTATTCTCGCTTTTGGAGAAAGGAAGTCCAATCTGCCAAACACCCACCTGTAGTAGGCGTTTGTTTGGGCAACGATGTACGTCATTACCTCCATATCGAAAAAAGCGAGGAAGAAGTCGCTTTCGTTCGCTTGATCGTCACAGGGCCAGTCGTCAGTTGTTCCTGACGTCCCAGGATTGAACTGGGGCACGTCAGGTACAAAATTGACCCTGTCAGACCAATCGAACGAAGGCAGCTCAGGGATCGGAATGTCGTCTGCGTCTGCTTCATCGTCTGAAATATCGCTTCCATGGTCGCGATACAGCACTGCATCATCATCACCCTCCTCTTCACTTGACAGACGATGCCCTTCCTCATTCTCGTCACCGACGTCTGACTCACTCCCACTGTCCACTCCCAAATCCCCCCACCCTGGGTCCCGTGCTAGGGCTTCGTCGTCGAAACCCGGGCTGCCAATGCCCTGCGAATCACCATCAAACAGCATGGCGGCATACTTTGATGGTGTCAGAGTTTTCCGGGTCACTTTAGCACGTGCGGGAGTCTTATGGACAGGGACAGCAGAGGCGGTGGCAGGGGAGGCGGCAGGGTCGGCGGCAGGGGCAGCAGTGGTGCGTGGTCTTGTGGCCCTGGAGGCAGGCAAGATGATGGTGGTGCCTGTCGCCCTTCTCTCTGTTCCTTGGGCAGGGGCGGCAGGGGTGGCAGGGGCAGCAGGGGCAGCAGGGACACCAGGGACAGCAGTCGCTTTCCCTCTCCCTTTCCCCTTCCCCTTCCCTGTTCCTTGGGCAGGGGCAGCTGGGGCGGCAGGGGCAGCAGGGACAGCAGGGCCGGCAGGGACACCAGGGCCAGCAGGGCCAGCAGTCGCTTTCCCTCTCCCCTTCCCCTTCCCCTTTCCTTGGACAGGGGCAGCAGGGGCGGCAGGGGCATCAGGGGCAGCCGGGCCAGGGGCGGCTGGTGGTGGTGGTGGTGGTAGGGGCACTGTGGCTGGCGTACGGGTTCTCTTCCCTACGCCCGTGCCTTTAATTTGTCCTGCCCCCGCAGGTTCTGCAGCCCTAGGGCGGCCTCCTGCATCGCTGGTACCGGTGGCAGGGGTGGCAGTGGTGGCAGTGGTGGTGGTAGTGGTTGTTGTAGTGGCCTGGGTCGTGGTGGCAGTGTCCCGAAACACCAATGACCTCTGTACCTTTGTTGTGCTTGCACGTGTTTTTCGTGCTTTGGGTGCTGGTCTTTCGTCCTCAGAGCTGTAGGGCGTGTCGTACTGGTAGGTAGGGTTTTTAGCAGCCACCCTCTGCCTTCCACGGTGGCTAACACCACCAGAAGGAGGGCTGGTTGTGTCATCAGGGAGCGAGCGTGAGGGACGTGTGGGCTCCATGACTAGTGGTTGGTTACTGGCGCGGTGGTGCTTGCACGAGTGCGGGGCGAGCGTTTGGCGGGGTGGTATCGAGAGTTGACATGTAGTACTATACCCACACCAATTTTCAGCCGCCTGGCTATAAACGCACGGTTTTGGTACGCGTTCAAAAGCTCTGCTCTTAAGAGTCTCCCCGCAGTCCGCCGGGGGAACTCTTAAGAGTCTCCCTGCAGCTCCCGGGTTAACAAGTTCAACCATCATCAGAAACCAATAAAGCTCCCCTTACACTAATTAATATAAGCTAAATGTGCAGTTCCCGGACACGCTATTCCAGGATTCTCTAAGGGGAGGTCATTAGTTTGTTCCCTAGACCTCCATCAAGCTTAAAACTACACCCCCTAGACCCCCTTAAATAAAGTAGACGTGCCGTTTTGCCCAAAATCAAAACGGCATACCCAACTCTGCGATGGGTTACCATCATCACTACTACTTCCTTCATAACTACAACCGCCACAATCATCACGACTACTGTCATCATCACCATTACTATGATCATCATCACTACTACAATTACAATCATCACTACTACTCTCACCATCATCACTACTACTGTCACCATTGTCACTACCATCTTAATCACTACTAGCATTGATACTACAACTATCAACCAGCATTACTACTTTCATCACCACCATCTTACACTCATCATTACTACTGTTAACATCATCACTACTACTATAACCATCATCATTACTACTGTCACAAGTATTACCATCATGAATCCTACTGTCACCATCATCACTACTACTGCCATCATCACCATTACTATGATCTTCATCATCACAACTATTGTCATCATCACTACAACTTTCACCATCATCACTACTACTCACCATAGTCACTAATACTCACACCATCGTCACTTCCATCATCACTACTGTCATTATTATCACTACAACTATCATTACTTGTCACCATCATCACTACTATTATGACCATCATCACTACTACTAGTACTGTCACCATCATATCTACTACTGTCACCATCATACCTACTACTGTCATCCTCATCACTACTGTCATCATTATCAATACACCTACAACCATCATCACTACTGTCATCATTATCAATACACCTACAACCATCATCACTACTATTATCACCATAATCACTACTATCACCATCAATCCCACTATTACTACCATCACTTCTAATGCCAACTAAACTAACTTAACCTAGCAAATACGTAGCGAGATGTTTTCGCCCCCAGATCGCCATCATTGCTGGGGGGGGGGGGTAAAACCTTATTTGGGACCTAAAATCATAACTATTGCATAAATTCAAAAAATCTTTTTTGACTGACGTTCGCATTCACGCAACAAATGTTTGTGTGAAATTTGATGAAAATCCGTCCAACGGTCTAGGAGGAGTTCCGAGGCAGACGGACAACGACAACAACGACAACAACGACAACAGAATTTTTTTTCGTGTGGTACCCACTATACGGGGGGGCGATAATAAACTCTGCTTACGCAAAGTTGATTACAGGCTCGCTATCGCTCGCCAGGAAAAAAGTCGACACCTAAATAGCATGGAAGGGAAATGTCTTAATATTGACAAAGAAATGGGGCGAAACTTCTTAAAAACGACAAACAAATGGGGCAAATATCAGATCATCTGAAAATTAATGGGGCTAAGCATGATGGAGAAGCAATTGGATCTAGCAAAACAACTCATCTCCCTGTCAGCTAATTGCCGACTTGCGAGTTTTGTTTTGGTTTATAAGGAAGTTGGTGAACATCGATATTAAAGAGAAATGCAATAATAATGTGGGCGTCTGATGGCTAAAAAGTATGATCAGTTTTGTTTTTTGTATTTATTAATGTATTATGACGGTATTTATTAATGTATTATGACGGTATTTATTAATGTATTATGACGGTATTTATTAATGTATTATGACGGTATTTATTAATGTATTATGACGGTATTTATTAATGTATTATGACGGTGTTTTATGTATTTATTAATGTATTATGACGGTATTTATTAATGTATTATGACGGTGTTTATTAATGTATTATGACGGTATTTATTAATGTATTATGACGGTATTTATTAATGTATTATGACGGTATTTATTAATGTATTATGACGGTATTTTAGCTAATAATTCTGCTAAATATTAATGCTTACGAGTACATTCTTCAATTTTTAAATCTTAATAGAACTATCTAGATCAAACTTAACCTAACCTAGCCTAGCCTAAAGCACTCTGTCTCAAAGTATTTAACAGTTGTGTGTATGCTTTCAAGGGGAGACTGGTCGTTTGTTTGGTCTATTAATTCATTTATTCATATATATTTTTTATTTTCCTCCCCAGACCTCCATCAAGCTTAGAAAAACACCCCCTATACCCCCCTTCAAGATAAATTTGTAAATTTTTCATTAGAAAAATTTCCCGGCCTAAGGCCGGTTCCTCTTAAAATTGTAGGCTCGCTATCACTCGCCAGGAAATAATCTACACCTAAATGGCACGAAAGGTCTTAAAGGGCATAGCTCGCCAAAAATCTCATCCTGTTTTTGTCACTCTTCAAAGCATGTTAATTTGACATATAATGCACATGTGCTTTGCATTTTTATCATGTTTACCCTAACATAGAAAATACATTCACATTAGATATTTCTATTTTGAGGGGGGGTGAAGGGCCACCTTTGAAAACACAGCCGAAATTAGGACCAGTTCACAGTAGTCCACAAGTTAGCCTGGATTTGTTTAACAGAGTTACTAATGCTACACTCATTCCAGCTCCAATCCTTGCTAAATTAGCTTATATTCTATGTATGGCTTCAGATTTACCTCCACCCTTGTCAATTGTACCCACCTACAGCCATGGACAGTTGATTATACATATCCAAGAGAAGAAAATAACCGGTTCGTTACCAAAACGAAAAACAAAATAGCGCTAGATTCGTCTCAAAAGCTGCTAGAATGTCGCTAGATAATACAATAGCAACAATCGCTAGTATTATACCACGATCTCTCTAATGTCGATTATTATCACTAATATTCCTAAAATATAACTACAATTCATATCACTAGATGCAAGAAAATGCTACTATATCGAAATAAATAAATCTAGATCTAGCAATAAATATGCTAAATTGGCACTACTATATGGTCACACGAATAGCCCTTTATGAACTATAACAATGGTTGTTGTTGTAGTTGTTGTTCCCCAAGCTGCCTGGCCGAACAGCCCCAAGGCCCCGAGCAAGGCCAAGGCCATAACCGAGCACCCCCATAGAACCCTCCCTGCCGACCATAATAAAGCCTGGGTGACCGAAGCCATTCCATAGCGGGGAGCTGAGGAGGGTGCGGAAACGCCCGGGAAACCAAAGCCACCCAGGGCCCTGTGCCCCTCACCAATTATGAAGAGAAAGTTGAGGGGCAAAGGAAAAATGTAACACTTTGGCTTCCAATCTTGGTAGATTGGGAGGTCAATCCACGGACGAGACGCCGTCACTTGAGATCTAGAAAATATATAAGTAAAAGGAACAGTCAGAGTAAGCTATGGGTATGGCAGAGATCACTCAGGTCTCACTCTGATAGACCAGCCCATCACCATCCCATATAACAATGGTAAGTGTATATTGTAGAGTCATAGACACAGGTTACCACAAAGACGCCATTTTGACTCCACAGTAGAACGACATTCGTATTTATATCATAATACGGTTTTGCTTGTACAGTTTCTTAATAAGGTTATACCACCCCCATAAGAAAAAGAAGAAGAAGAAGGCAGAGAAGTCGATTCCTAAATACAATTGTATTTTTTCCGGCTATATGGATTACTTAGGTTATTTCCAATGTTCTCTACTTTAATTTACTAATATATGAATCTTTATGTGGTAGGTAAGGCATCCCTTCGTTTTCCATGAGGCTATTATTGGGAAACATATTAGAGAAACTGGCACCTCCACAACTAGACAAAGAAAATTAGTTTGACTGAGGGTGGAATTGTGAAAATATAGGTACTCACGGTATCACGCTGACGTCACTATAACTCCTGTGACGTCACGAAATTCACCCCCCAAAACACAAAATTGCATATATTTATATATATATAGAACCCAGCCACCTAATATTTTACATAGGAGTATGTTGTACATTGACAATGACGATTCTGGGATACCTGAGTCAAAATATGTGACGAGCTATGCTCTTTAAAATTGGTAACGAAATGGGGCAAAAGGTGTTAAAATCGTCAAACTAATGGGCCGAACGTCTTATAATCTCAAAAATAGTGGGGCTAAGTATTAGGGAGAAGGGGGTCCATAAAAACGGTCTGCCTCCACTTAATTAATTAAATTGCTTCCAGACACATTGGGGATCATGAGCACCAGATTTGCTTATATGGCTAAGTGGCTCCTTTCCTGAAGTTGACCTTATATAGGAATTGAGTTTAAGGGGACATGGGCCGTTTTCTGGACCACTTTCTCCCTCATGTTTAGCCCCATCAATTTTCAGATGCCATGATGCTTGCCCCATTAGTTAGTCGATTTTAAGACCTTTCGCTCCATTGCTACGTTAAAATTTAGACCTTTCGTGTTATTTAGGTGTCGATTTTTTCCCCGGCGAACAATAGTGAGCCTGTAATTTTGGAAGAACCGGCCTTCGGCCGGGACATTTATCTACCGAAAAATGTACAAATTAATCTAGAAGGGGGATTTAATTGACGTTTTTTTTTTTTTTGTAAATTTGATGGAGGTCTTGGGAGGAAACTAGAAAAATAATGAATACATGCAAAAATCGCCCAAAATGTGAACCATTCCCCCTTAAATAGTTTACAAGGCAATGTACCATATACTGTACATAATGTATATGACACCAAGGGGAAGCATATTTGATCAATGCATGGCAAAGTCGAGCGATCATGTCTATAGTCTATTCGCTGTAAGTAGGCGAGGAGAAATCATGACCTCTATCCTGTGTAACTCAAAAATGGCCAGAGGAAATTGGCTGTAAATTTCCACATCTATGTCTTGACTAGCTCTTCCCAAATGTTAGACATATTAGCTCGACTACTCTAGTCATTCTTGAGTTACAGAGGTTATAGCGGTCATGATTTCTCGCCTACTTCCAGCGAATAAACTATAGTACTATTTGGGATGAAAGGAGGAATGTACATTTACCTGCAAAACCCAAGATATAGATATGGAGGATAGCGCAGCTTCGCACCGCCGCCGTGGCGTGGCTCCCTAAGTTTGCATGAAAACAATAGAATATATAGTTTATCCAATCAATTGAAGATTATTGTTAAAGGGAGATACACGTATTTATTTGTTTAATGTTTAATCTTTTCATTATATATATGTTTAGTTTCCTCCCTAGACCTCCAACAACCTGTATAAAACAACCCCTAGACCTCCCTTCAAGATAAAGACAAATGTCCCGGCCGAAGACCGGTTACTCTTAACATTACATGTTCGCTATCGCTCGCCAGGAAAATGTCGACGCCTAAATGGCAAGAAAGGTCTTAATATTGACAACAGATTGGGTGTAAAGTCCTACAATCGCCAATCTAGTGAGAAGAACATCTTAAAATCTAAAAACCAATGGGGAGAACCAGGGAGAAGGGGGCCAGAAAAGCCAGCCTATCCCCCATTAAGAATTTCACATTAATTCATAAACATTAAGGGGAGATGGTTCACTTTTTGGGCGATTTTTGCATGTATTCATTATTTTTCTAGTTTCCTCCCTAGACCTCTATCAAATGTTTAAAACAAATCCATTGGATCCCCTTTCTAGATTAATTTGTACATTTTTCGATAGACAAATTTCCCGGCCGAAGGCCAGTTCTTCCAACATTACAGGCTCACTATCGTTCGCCAGGGAAAAAATCGACATCTAAATAGCACGAAAGGTCTAAATATTAACGAAGAAATGGGGCGAAAGGTGTTAAAATCGACTAACTAATGGGGTAAACATCTTAACATCTGAAAACTAATGGGGCTAAACATGAGGGAGAAAGTGGTCCAGAAAACCGGCCCATCCCCCCTTAATATTGTCAGACTGTGTGTCCTTCTGTCTGGAAACCAATATTACAAGCAGTGAGACAAAGCTAACCACTCTTTCCAGACCATTGATCATCGCACTGACTAATGGCGGGTATCACACGAGCGCTTTTTTCCTCAACATTTATCCTCAACACTGGTCTGGCAGCTTATGAGGTAAACATGTATAATATTTCTGTCATCTACATTCATCCACCATCAGTCTAGTTTCCGATACCAGTGCAAAATATTCCAGAAATGTTGCCCGAAATTTGTTGATAATCGAATGTTGACTATAAAGGAGCTCGTGTGATACCGGCTTAAAAGCCTGACCAGAAGAGAGTAGGGATCCTGTAGTAAAAGAGACCAACTTCGTTTTTCTTCCGACACCATTTTGGCACTCTAATTTTAAGAATAAAAACATAAAACAAAACAATATATAAATAACGGGGTGTAGGTATATTTGTAATCATGTAGGCTTTAAATTAGAAAAAAAAAAACTAATCGTCATGCGCCGCTTTCGCCGAATGTTTATCATGACTGCGGATATGTTTAACCACCTCAAAATCTAATTGCATATGTCTTTCCTGTTTTCGGGCTATTATTAGGCGATTTTATTTAGATTAGGAATGGTATATGAAAGTCAGAGGGTTAATGGAGACGCGGTGAAGATGGTGGGAGAGGAGGAGGAGGAGAAGGAGGAAGACGAATACAAAGGAATACAAAGGAGAACAAACTGAAACAGACCTATTGGTCCTTACGGGGCAATTTGGAGATCTAAAACTACTAATCTACTGACTACGAGGTAGAGAAAAGGATAACAAAGAAGAAGGCTCCTCCCCACCCACCACTTGTAATGTAAGCTAACTTTCTTACTACAATTCTGAAAGGGAACAGATGTATGAATATCAATATAAATAACGGTATGCGTTGACACTTCGTTACACGTTATTCTGAAAGAAACTGTTAATTGGGGGAGGAGGAGAAGGAGGAGGAGGAGGAGGAAACAGCCTGATGATGGATGGAGCGGCTGGAGAGTGGGGTGAGGAGAGAGAGAGAGAGAGAGAGAGAGAGCGAGGAAAGAGGAGAGAGAGGGATATTTCTTGCTGGCCCCACTTCGCCAGAATGACTACCAACTCATCACTTTTAATAGCCACCACCGACGCGCACAGACAGGCTTCATAAAAACCCACGTTAGCTCAGAAGACTTGCCCACACGCACGTCAACCAGACATGCTATTAAGTACAAAGGAGTACAAAGGAAACCAAGCAACAACAGGTCTAGTGACCTTTCTAGGCTGCTTGTCCTCCAAAACACTGAGGATCAAGTGTCCAAACAGTGGTTTAGAGTGGGTAAGGGAACATTGGAAAGGGAAATACTGCCCTGGAACTAATGTCCATGGCAACATTAGGAAGTTAGTAGGGGACAGATGGGTTAGTTACTGAGGGGGGGATAAAATAAAGTTATTCAATTACAAACGCAGTCAGTCGCGTGTTTGATGCAAGATATTTGTCTAGGTAAAGTTTAAAAGAATCAACGGTGCTGCAGTCTATAACGTCTCGGGGAAGCCCATTCCACAAGTTGACAACTCGATTGAAGAAGAAATTCTTAGATTCATTGTTGACTCGGTTTTAGGTTACTCGATATTATTACTCTCAGATCGGTTTCTGTCTACACTCTTAAGCTGAATGCCATTCATCGAATAGTTTGCTTTCTCATTTTGTTATCCGATATGTAGTACTTTACATTTATCCGCATTGAAACTCATTTGACAAATTTGCGCCCAACGTGACAACTTACCTAGATTGTGTAGCATATCGTCAACTTGTTCTTTTGAGAGTACGCTATTTGCAATTTTTGTATCGTCAGCAAACTTTGAGATTGTACAGGTGATACCCTCATCTATTTCGTTGATGTAAATTAGAAAGATAATTGGACCTAGTACCGATCCCTGGGGTACCCCACTACATACATTGGTCCATTTAGATGCCTTACCGTTTATTACTACTCTAGATGGCCGTATTGAGTTGTTCATTTATATGTGTGTTTATATAATTATAGGTTTAGTTTCCTTCCTAGTCATCCATCAAGCTTTAAAAAAATAAAAATAAACAAAAAATAAAATCTTCCTTCAAGATGAATTTGTACATTTTTGGTAGACAAATTTACCGGCCAAAGGCCGGTTCCTCTTAAATTACAGACTCGCTATCGCTTGCCAGGATAGAAATCAACATGGCACAAAAGGTTTTAAATTTGACGGAGATGGGGCCAAATAGTTCCTAACATCGCTAATCTAATAGGGTAAACGTCTTAAAATCTTAAAATCAACGGGGTTAAACATGAGAAAGAAAGGGGTTCAAAAAAAAATATTCCTCAAGTGGAAATATACCCTTGAGGCCCATCCCCGCACGAGGCATCTCCCGGTTTATCCAATCTTACATCTTCTGCGGGACCTACATAATAATAATAAAAGTCTGTTTTCCTAGCATTCATCCCTACACATTTATATTTCGTGTATTTCTGGTAAGTATGCAATTCCTTCACTGTTTACAGGGGAAATGGTTAGTTTGTCTGTCCCTTCTGCCCCCCTCCCCCTCCCCCCCATTCCCCCTCATGTTTAGCCCCATTAGTTTTCAGATTGTATGACATTCGGCTCATTACTTTGGTGATTTTAAGACCTTTCAGCCCATTTTTTATTTCAATAGTATGACCTTTCGTGCCATTTAGGTGTCGATTTGTTTTCCTGGCGAGCAAAAGCGAGCCTGTAATTTATTATAAATGTTAAGGATAATTTGTAACCCCATCAGTACCAGGACGCCTTTTTACTTTTTATTCTGGCTAAATTTAAATGGATTTATGCAGTTCAAGAAGAACCTATGTACCTAAGAGGGTTTATTGAGATCATATTTGCCCATTTGAGTCGCACAGGTAGATTCCAACGTAAAGACAATCATCTAATGGTAACCAGAATAAGCCGCTGTCACACGAGCGCTTTTTCCGGCAATTTTCCATGAGCAAGTTTTGTTCTCGTATTATTTCGGGACATTTTCGCACTGGTATCGGTAATTAGAGTGAAGGTAGATTATGTTTGTGACGCCTGCAGCTTAGCAGAACGCCATGTGGGCTCAGCCACTCGCTTGGCCACTCGCTAACACTCGCCAGGGCAATGTATTTGGCTACAGTCTATCTACAATATTGTACTTTCTTTCTTGTGAATCGTCATGTCACAGGCAGTATAAAAGTGGTCTTTGTTTTCGCCTGTGACAAGGGATTATATTTTATATCATCAGTTATAATTTTAATGTATAAGACTGAATGATACAGCTAGAGAGTGTGAGTGAGTAAGTGCAGGAGGCAGAGGGTAGTGTGCGTAGTGTTACACGTCTCGGTGCCGTCATGCCACGGCCGGGCCCTCTGAGTGGCTGGCCGCCTTACCACCCTCCTGCCGCGTCAGGAAGTGGTCCCCCCGCACTCCCTGCTGCCTTTGTGTCTTCCTTGCTCAGAGCTTGCCTGACCAGCATACCCTTCACACATCCCTTGCCACCTGTCCCTGACTTCTACCTATAGAACACTTTCTCTCTCTCTCAACTTCATACCTCTCATTCTTCCAATCTATTTAACATCATAACTCCCCTTTGGTTTTGCACGATTTCATACATCGGCCATCGTATTATAGGCTGAAGCTCTCAGATATTCCATGTTTAGTTAGACATTTTGGAGGGGTTAACATTTTGTCTGTAGAGGTTCGACACACTCGCGGTGTCTCCCTACCTAGTTCTTGGTTGTCTGCTGGGCTATTTAATGCTAGACAGGGGTAGGGCTACTGGTGTTGTGATTTCCGATGTGTATCAGGTTTTGTTGAACTTGTACAATCGCAACGGATACGTGGGAAGCCTAGGTTGTCTTTCTGACTGTGTACCTTGTGAGTTTAGCACTGTGTTGTGAGTGAAGGCTTTTGCCTCTGCCACCCAACACTGTCCTAACTCATTTTGTTTTGACTTTGTGAGGGTCGCCAGGAGAGAACCAGATACTAGCGATCTGGATCTCTCAAGAGAGCACCCCGTCATTTAACGTAATTTGACCGTACAGTCTTAAGGACCTCGCTAGGCTACGAGCCGCTTGCTCAGCCAATGTTTCCTAACCTACTACATCCCAGCTAGACTTTATTCGCCTAGCAGACACCCGATTAGGATTATAAACTCTTATGTTATGTATGCAGCATTTTTATTCACGTTGATTGTAAGCCTTGGTTGTTGTTGAGTTGCACAACCCGAGCAGGCTTTTGCGTTGCCTGAGGAAGTACTTCTGTTGTTTTGGGAGATAATACTATTGCGCATTTATCGTTATTACCGTGCCAGTTAACACTGTATGTCCCTACACTTGTCATATCTTGTTCCTGATTTATATAACAGTTCAAAATCCGATTCGATCATCTTAAGCAGCAGCAGACTTTCTTCAGAAGATTCCCATTCGATGCTTTAGGACTTTCATTCACTTTCTTTAATATAGGAGTGACAGTTTATTATTGTTTAGAGTAACTTTAATTATACCTTCTTCTTGTTTGCATTAAATCATTCCAGTGATTTAATTAAGCTCTCTATCTTTTTCCTTGTATACATTATTAACGTAATTGTATGTTGTTGTGATCAGGCTGTATCAGAGATCATCAGCCTGTAGTAGTAGTGCATTTATACAGAGTTATAGGAGTCCCCCTCTATCGCAGATTAAACTCTGGAGGGTATAGGTGTTTTTGTGCGCCGGCATTATAAGTTCGAGGGTTGGATCTAGTGTTACCGTTGTGGCTGTGTGCCTTTCTAGTCCAATGATTAAGAGCCCTTGTTTTATACGAGTCCCGGTCGTAACAAATGGCGACCTTGCTTAGGATTTTGTGAACTTAGAGAAATATTGCAGGAGTGTTGTGGTCATTTGTTTTTGTTTAAAGGAATATAGTGGACACATGGAATTTGTTTTGGTAAGTAGTATAACACTTAAGAGTCTTCAAACATTTTTGAGTGAATAGTGCTACATGAGAGTTTAGGTACTCCTTTTTTTTATATAAACGTTGAGAATTTTCGGTGGACAATATGTCGGACGAAGGATCAGTGTACAGTGAGGACACAGTACGGGAAGCAGGCTCTGAGGTGCAGCAGCGGGGTTTGTTAGAAGGCATTAGAGTTATAACTAGTGAGGAGGATGCAAAGAAGTTTCTGGAGATGCCTATTACTGTTGACCGGGTGTCGAGGATTGATCGGTATGGTCTCCAGTGTTTGGCCACGGTCATGGGGCATGTGAGCACTAGCAGCATGTCGAGAGGTGACCTGGTGGCCTGGGTGCTCGGCGGGGTGCGTGGGGCTTCGGGTGGAGTGGGAGCTGGGGCACCTTCGTCCCAGCCCCCATTCCACTCGACTCCTACCATGGCGCCCCCTCGGGCTCCAGAGCCGGGTACGTTCCCGCAGGCCGATAGTCACTGGCAGCGTGGTTTGCACTTGGGTGAGTCTCCAATTGTTGCATCTCCTCCTCCTCAAGGTTTAACTGCAGATATGATCTTCCAACTTGAGATGGCTAAAATGCAGGCTGAGCATGAGCAACGAAGGCATGAGGCTGAGCTCGAGCAACGACAGTGTGAGAATGAGGCTGAGGAGAGAAAGGCTAGGTACTGTGCAGACATAGAGCTTGAGAAGTCTCGGGTGGAGTCGACAGGGCAGCATCTCGGTTCTGGGAATCGAGATCTTGATCAGTCTTTATCGCGCCTTCTTAAGTTAGTCCCTGTATTTGACGAGTCGGGTGTCACCGAATTTTTCATGCGTTTTGAGAAGAAGTGCCGGGACCACCAATGGCCCGAGGTTAAGTGGGCAGCCCTTGTTTCCTCTAGGTTGGTTGGCAAAGGATTCAAGGCATATGATGCCTTGCCCTTGGAGTCTTGCGTCGATTATGAGGTATTGAAGGAGGCTGTCCTGCGGGCATATGAGTTACAACCAGAGACGTACAGATTGAAGTTCCGGGGTGTAACGAAGGGTCGCGAGTGCACCTTTCTTGAGCATGCCCGGGATCTGTCCAATGCATTTAGAAACTGGCTGCGTTCTGAGAAGGCATCGACGTTTGAGGAGTTGAAACAGCTGATGCTTCTAGAACAATTTTTCAAGTGTACGGGCGGCGATCTGACGTTGAATCTTAAAGAAAAAAAAACGAAAACTCTTCAGGAGGCAGCTGAGATGGCTGACTGTAGGCTATCGCTGATTCGTGGGTGCGGGTCTGCACAACGGAACGATGCAGGTAACAAGGGGCGCAACACTCCACCCCCCCAGAGTCAGTGATACACCATATAACAATAACAAGAAGAGCAATGATATCAAGTCTGACCATAAACCTAATACCGTCCCGTTTAAGAAGGGTCCGGGCCCTTCCCCACCTCAAGGGAAGCCTAAGGGGGAGTTAGAGTGTTTTCATTGTCATGAGAAGGGGCATTTTACAAGAGCCTGTCCAAGCAAGCTACCTAATGCAGTTGTGTCTTTAGCTCGCAACATTGGGGTGTCCCCGAAGTCGTCTGAGTTTGCCCGGGGTATAACGTCAGAGGCTGGGACACAGCCAGTGGAGAAGAATCCGGAAGGCTCGAACCCTGTCCGCGATGTCTTTTGCGACCATCGAGGGCGTGGCTGCGTGAAGTGGGCTGGTAAGAAGCATGGAGTTGAGCTGTTGCGAGACACGGGTGCCTCTCAGACTTTGATGAAGAACTTTACTGGTAGACCAATAAACGCGGCATGGGTGGTTGTGGTGCAAGGTATCAATGCTATCAGGTCATACCCGTTGGTCAGGATGGAACTGGAGGTAGATGGTGTGACACGAGAGTTGGATGTGGGAATTATGGAGAACTTGCCTGTTGGGGGCGTCGACCTCCTTCTCGACAACGACTTTGCGGTGCCTACTTCTGAGGTTTCACCCTTAGTCGTTGCCGAGAAGCCGGCCGACGTGAGTAGGGAGGAACAGGAGTGGGTAGAGAAGTGTCATGTACAACCTATGGCGTGCGTTGTTACAAGATCTCTTGCATCCAAAGTGCCACAGCCTCAGTCTTCTGATCAACGGAGGAACGGTCGGAAGAAGACGGCTAATGTTGGTAAAAGTTTGGAGAGTTTAGTACCAGCAGCGCTTCTTGGCGACTCAGTATTGGCACCATTGTTGGAGTCTGGAGAAGCCCCAGGACCTGTCACAGCTAGTGAGGAGGTAGGGCAGGAAGAGACTCCGAGGCAACAACGTTACGCACAGAGAGAAAAAAGGGTTGCTCAGTTTGATATTGGGGGAGGACTTGGGTTGCTTCGGAAGCATTTAGACAGGTTGGTTCCCTCAGATATTTGTAAACTGCAGTTGGAGGATCCGGAAGTTCAGACGTGTGGTAATGGTGCTGTCGAGATCAAACACGAGGACGGGGAAACATGTCATGTGAACCTGTTGGAGGAGTTTGTGAGGCAACCACCTGAGCAGCCTACTGTCCCTGCGTTGGTCTGCAGCGGCCAAGGTGGAGAAGGAGAGGGGGGCAGTAGGGCACAGGTGGAGGAGAGTAGGGATTGTCATGTCTCGGCGGAGCAGTGGGCGGGGGACACGAGTCTGGTGGCTGTGGAAGCGCTAGAGCACCTGCCTGAGCAGCAGTGTGCAGCGCTCCAGCACCAGTTCGGTTCATACCACACTGGTCGTGCCGAGCACCCGAGCCTCACAACTCAGGCGGTGCAAGATGTTCCGCGGGCAGGTCACGTGAATGTTGGGAGACCGTTAGCCTCGTTGTTTCGGTGGTTCAAGGTGGGCGACGAGGCTTGGACATGGTTGTCAGGTCAAGGTCGACCCATTGCTGCCAAGGGTGGTGGTCAGAAGGAGGACATTGAGCAGATTGGTGAGGTTGGCTGTGGAGTGGATGTGCCCGGTCGTCGCATAGCCTCCCAATGCTGCTCTAGTCGAATGCAACAGCCCTACCATAGACCGACTATATCTGGCCATGTCGCTAAAAGCGGTGATGCTGCGCAGGCAGATGTAGTCGTAAGGAATGCGGGGGTGCGCATGTACGGTATCGGTGGGGAAGCCTTAGCAATAATGAACTATGGGAGCGACTGCACAGGTGGTACTGATTGTCCCTATCATGACCTGGCTGTTCTAGGGACGAAGGTGGAGAAGGAGGGAGACTACAGGTTAGAAGATGCGGTCTCGGCTGGGTTGTGGGAGGGCACTAGGCATGTTGTTCTGTGAGATAAGTTGTTTACTAGGCTGTGGCAGTGCATCCGCATGTTTGTTGCTTCTCCAGGCCTGATGTATGGGGTAGAATCCGACATGGAGGCTGGAGACAGTGCAAGGTTCAAGTTAATTCCCTACCGTATAAATCCTGGTCAACAGCCTGTCGTGAAAACAGAGCTATCCGACATGTGGAAAGAGGGTCTGAGGGATAAGGGATATCGTGAGTGGTCGTTGCCAGTGAGTTTGCAACCTGAGTTGAGTGGCAAGATCCGTGTGTATGGTGACTGCAAGTGTGGAAGAATTATCCCTGACAGACACCTATCCATTACCCAAGGGTCTGAGGGATAAAGAATGTCGTGAGTGGTCGTTGCCTGTAACTTTGCAACCTGTGTTAAGTGGCAAGATCAGTGTGTATGGTGACTGCAAGAGTGTGGAAGCATTATCCCTGACAGACACCTATTCATTACCCAAGGGTCTGAGGGATAAGGAATGTCGTGAGTGGTCGTTGCCTGTAACTTTGCAACCTGTGTTAAGTGGCAAGATCAGTGTGTGTGTTGATTGCAAGAGTGGGTGTGAATTATCCCTGACAGACGCCTATACCATATCGAGAGTTGACGACACCATAGACCGCATCGGGGCTGCATCGCCTATCACGAGGGTAGAACTAGTGAAAGGCTTTTGGCAGGTCCCGTTGCCGGAAAGAGCGAAGAGAAGTGCCAGTCTTGTGATGAACTGGGCAGTTTATCAGTGTCAGGTGTTGTTGTGCTGCCGGAACACAAGTTGGATGTGTGGCATGCTAAGGGCACTGATAATGTTTTGGCTGATTGTTTGTCACGGGAGGGTTTGTTTGCAGGAAAACCCTCGCCGTTCAGTCAGTGTGTGTTGAGAGTGGAGATAAACTAGGCTTGCCCCTGTAGTGCAGCTGCCATAAACATATTAAAAATGAAAATACTATAAAAACTCTTTCTTTAATAGTTACATTTTTAAAGTATGTTATAGCTGAAGTTCTGAGTCGAACCTGTACTTCTCTCAGAAGGCTGGGGTAGTAGAAGCTCGCTCTAGGAGCATAGCAGTATGAATTAAGCTATTGTGTTGGGAGGGGTTGTAATTTTTGTTGTTGATGAGAACTGAGCTTTGCCTTCGTTGTTGCGAAGTGATTAGGGGTGGCGAGTCTTATCGGTGTTCTGCTTGTCAGATATGGAGCTCATGGTTGAGCGTCTAATATCTTTGGGGGGGGGGTGTGATGCCTGCAGCTTAGCAGAACGCCACGTGGGCTCAGCCACTCGCTTGGCCACTCGCTAACACTCGCCAGGGCAATGTATTTGGCTACAGTCTATCTACAATGTTGTACTTTCTTTCTTGAGAATCGTCATGTCACAGGCAGTATAGAAGTGGTCTTTGTTTTCGCCTGTGACAAGGGATTATATTTTATATCATCAGTTATAAGTTTAATGTATAAGACTGAATGATACAGCTAGAGAGTGTGAGTGAGTAAGTGCAGGAGGCAGAGGGTATTGTGCGTAGTGTTACACGTTGTCTCGGTGACGTCATGCCACGGCCGGGCCCTCTGAGTGGCTGGCCGCCTAACCACGCTCCTGCCGCATCAGGAAGTGGTCCCCACGCACTCCCTGCTGCCTTTGTGTCTTCCTTGCTCAGAGCTTGCCTGACCAGCATACCCTTCACACATCCCTTGCCACCTGTCCCCGACTTCTACCTATAGAACACTTTCTCTCTCTCTCTCAACTTCTTACCTCTCATTCTTCCAATCTATTTAACATCATAACTCCCCTTTGGTTTTGCACGATTTCATACATCGGCCATCGTATTATATGCTGAAGCTCTCAGATATTCCATGTTTAGTTAGACATTTTGGAGGGGTTAACATTTTGTCTGTAGAGGTTCGACACACTCGCGGTGTCTCCCTACCTAGTTCTTGGTTGTCTGCTGGGCTATTTAATGCTAGACTGGGGTAGGGCTACTGGTGTTGTGATTTCCGATGTGTATCAGGTTTTGTTGAACTTGTACAATCGCAACGGATACGTGGGAAGCCTAGGTTGTCTTTCTGACTGTGTACCTTGTGAGTTTAGCACTGTGTTGCGAGTGAGGGCTTTTGCCTCTGCCACCCAACACTGTGCTAACGCGTTTTGTTTTAACTTTGAGAGGGTCGCCAGGAGAGAACCAGATACTAGCGATCTGGATCTCTCAAGAGAGCACCCCGTCATTTAACGTAATTTGGCCGTACAGTCTTAAGGACCTCGCTAGGCTACGAGCCGCTTGCTCAGCCATTGTTTCCTAGCCTACTACATCCCAGCTGGACTTTATTCACCTAGCAGACACCCGATTAGGATTATAAACTCTTATGTTATGTATGCAGCATTTTTATTCACGTTGATTGTAGGCCTTGGTTGTTGTTGAGTTGCACAACCCGAGCAGGCTTTTGCGTTGCCTGAGGAAGTACTTCTTTTGTTGTTGGAGATAATAGTATTGCACATTTATCGTTATTCCCATGCCAGTTAACACTGTATGTCCCTACACTTGTCATATCTTGTTCCTGCTTTACATAACAGTTCAAAATCCGATTCGATCATCTTAAGCAGCATCAGACTTTCTTCAAAAGATTCCCGTTCGATGCTTTAGGACTTTCATTCACTTTCTTTAATATAGGAGTGACAGTTTATTATTGTTTAGAGTAACTTTAATTATACCTTCTTCTTGTTCGCATTAAATCATTCCAGTGATTTAATTAAGCTCTCTATCTTTTTCCTTGTATACATTATTAAGGTAATTGTATGTTGTTGTGATCAGGCTGTATCAGAGATCATCAGCCTGTAGTAGTAGTGCATTTATACCGAGTTAGAGGATACCCCGCTATCGCAGATTTAACTCTGGAGGGTATAGGTGTTTTTGTGCGCCGGCATTATAAGTTCGAGGGTTGGATCTAGTGTTACCGTTGTGGCTGTGTGCCTTTCTAGTCCAATGATTAAGAGCCCTTGTTTTATAAGAGGCCCGGTCGTAACATGTTAGGCGGCGGAATTATGATAAAGTGTGTTTTTTGTAGCAGGCAGACTGTAATTGCCCGTAAAAGTTGCTCGAAAAACGGTTCGTGTGACTCCGGCATAAGATAAAAATTAGGTAATGGCGGTGAAGGTGTTGAAGTGTATTTCTGTAAACCGACTTCGCACGAGCGCTCTATCCGGTAATTTATATGAGCAACTTTTTGCTCGTAATATGTTGATGCTCTTTTTAGGGGGTATGTGCCGTTTTTTTTGGTCCCTTTTCTTCCTCATGTTTAGCCCCATTAATTTTCAGATTTGAAAATGCTTGCCCCATTAGTGTGCCGGAAAAAACACTTTTGCCTCATTTCTTTGTCAATACTTAGACCTCTCGTGCATAGTTAGACGTCGATTTTTTTTCCTGGCGAACGATAGTGAGCCTATAATTTTGGAAAAACCGGCCTCCGGCCGGTTCAATTTTCTCCCGAAAATTTTTAAAATTAATCTACAAGGGGGATCTAATGGATGTTTTTTAAAGTCTGATGGAGGTCTAGGGAGGAAACTAGAAACAATATATATATATATATATATACTGGTATATATATATATGAAAAAAAGTTAATCATCCCTCCTTAAATTGCAAACGTAGATTAGACTGAAGGTAGATTATGTTTGGTGGCTGATTTCTGAAACAATTAATTCTTGAGGATGCCAGACTACAATTGCCCGTAATAATTGACGGAAAAAGCGCTCGTGTAACACCGCCTTAACCCCTTGGGGATTATGACGCATTTTGGCAGTTTATTCTTCCTATCATTAGACAATGTTATGCAGGTTAGGAAGGATCTATGGGATTTAATAGGGTACAGACTATCTCAATCAACCCTCTGGTATCATTAATTGTGTACAGCTTAGGAAGGATCTATGGGAATGAAAAGGGTACATGCTCTCTCAACCAACCCTCTGATATAATTAGTTTTGTACAGCTTAGGAAGGATCTATGGGAATGAAAAGGGTACATGCTCTCTCAACCAACCCTCTGATATAATTAGTTTTGTACAGCTTAGGAAGGATCTATGGGAATGAAAAGGGTACATGCTCTCTCAACCAACCCTCTGATATAATTAGTTTTGTACAGCTTAGGAAGGATCTATGGGCATTAAAAGGTTTCATACTACCTCAATCAACCCTCTTGACTTCCATATACCGTTCTTAATCTGCATAAAATCTTCTAATAATAGCCAGAAAACAGAAAATAAATGCGTCATTGATCCTCAGAGGGTTAAGGGGAGTCACCGTTTTTTTTTATCTTGCTCTCCTTTTCTCTCTTTCCCTGGCTTGTATCCATTCTGCCCCATTCAGCCAACTGTTTTAAGACGTTTATCCCCATCCAGGTGTCGATATCTGCCTGGCGAGCGATAGCGAGCCAGCATTGTATGAAGAAATCCGGCTTCGCCAGAGACATTTTTCAATCGAAAAATGTACAAATTTAGCTTGCTGTCAAACAAAAATATATATATGCTGGCTCGCTACCGCTCGCCAGGAAAATATTTGACACCTGGATGGGGGTAAACGTCTTCAAACAGTTTGCTGAATGGGGCCGAATGGCTACAAGCCAAAAAGAGAAGGAAAGAGAAAGAAAAAAAGCGAGGTGGGCTCCCTTAATAACAGTATTCAAAGAAGTTATTACTGACATTCGCCACTTTTAGGTGTCAATTTTCCTAACGAGCGATCGAAAGCCTGCAATTAGGGGAACTGGCCTTCTAAAGGGAGATTTTATTACGAAAAAAATAAAAAACAAAAACTAATAATAATAATAATATTAATAATTATAATTATAATTATAATTATAATTATAATAATAATAATAATGATAATGATAATAATAATAATAATAATAATTATAATAATAATAATGATAAAAATAAAAAAAATGTAGATAAATATAATAATTCAAAGGAGGGTCTGGCAAGCAGTTTTATATCATGTGAGTATTGTTTATTTTATTATTTCTTTGTTTAGTTTAACGGGAGTCTAGGTGGCAAAATAACATTAATGACAAATATTCTTGGCATTTAAAGAAATATATCAAAACCCTTGATAATAATATTAATATTAGTAATAATGAGAATAGCAATACTAATAATAATAATACAAATTATAATAATAATAAAGTAGACGTGCCGTTTCGCCCAAAATAAAAACGGCATACCCAACTCTGCAATCGGTCACCACTCACCATCATCATTACCAGTCACCATCATCATTAATATCATCAGCACTACTACTATTATAATCATCACTATTACTCTCACCATATTTGATATATTTATATATAATATATACCAGTATATATTTTATCAAAGATCCCTCTTTATGAAGTATGGTAATTAATAATTATATTACCGACATTTAGTACGGAACTGTGATATTCATGAGCCAGTTATTAACCTCCGACTTGAACTGTTGTAGTGAGGATAAGTGATGCAGGTCAGTGTGCTGAACCAGGTGATTCCACAGTCTTGCGTACTTTGGTAAGTAGGAACGAAGGTAGTGTTCTGTCCTAGCAAATGCAACACTGACCTGAGGATACCTTGTGGATGCGGTTCTTGTTGCATATGATGTTGGTTGGGCAGGTTGTAGATGTAAGGCTGTTAGGTGCGGAGTGTGCATTTTTTGGGTTTTGTATGTTACACACAAACCTGCCACATCCCGACGCTTTTGTAGAGGCTGAAACCTGGGGGCATGATGTTCTTGTTCTTTGAGTTGGATCAAGTGTTCAGCTCTTCTCTGTATTTGGTCCAAAAGTTTCAAGTATGAGGTGGGACATGATGACCATGCAAGTGGAGAGTATTCCATCAATGGACGAACTTGAGACTTATACAGAGTAGCAACACCGTTAGAGTCTAGGAGATGTGATATACGTCGAATGCAACCAAGTTTCCATGCAGCATTCTTTGTGATGTCCTTAACATGGCTGGTGAAAGACAGATTATCATTAAATTTTACTCATAGAATTGTCACTTGACTCTGCATCTGAACCTTCCTCCCATTTAACTGAATATCTGGTGGTGTATATGCTGGAATATCTTGTCTCCGAGAGATTAGCATTACTTGAGTTTTCTCCGGAGCAAGGTTCACTTGCCAGCGTTTTGCCCAAGAGGTGATACTATGTAAGGCATTGTTGATATGAGTGACGGTGGCTTGCCTCTCATCTTTGTTACAAGTGAATGTTAGAGTACAGTCGTCAGCATAAGCAAATGCCTCGGGGATGAGCTGCAGAATGTCATTGAAATAAAAATTCCACAACAAAGGTCCAAGAACGCTGCCCTGTGGGACACTGGCTTTGATGGCATAGTTAGCAGAGTTATGTCCATTGACAACTGTGTGAAGTGTTCTGTGTTGCAGGTAATCATTGATTAGGTGAAGTAGAGCATCACACAACCCTAGACTCCTCAGTTTGATGGTGATGCCCGCATGCCACACCCTGTCAAAGGCACCCGCGATGTCAAGTGCAATTACATAGGTGTCCTTCCCCATGTCAAGGGCCTGGTTCCACGTGGCAGATAAGTGGAGTAGCAAGTCTGCCGCAGATCTACCTTTCCTGAAGCCAAACTGCTTTGAGTTGAGAAGGTGATGTTTATCCAGATTGACTCCAGAATTTTCCCAAGAACAGAAAGAAGGGAGATTGGTCTGTCATTTTTTGAGTCTGTTCTGCTGTTTTTCTTGTGAATCGCCACAACTCTTGCTTCTTTCCATATTTTGGGCCACTGTTGTGAGTTGAGGCAATTCTGAAAAATGATGGCGAGTGGCTGGCATAGCTGATGTGCGCAAGCAACGCTTAAATATATATGGACTGAGGTTATCTGGTCCAGTGGCTTTCTTGAGGTCAGCTTCCTGTAGTTGCCGTTTCACATCATCTATGGTAATTGTGAAATCTCTTAACTGAGCATTGGTCTGTGCTGGTACAGCGGAGGTGAGCGGTCCAGTTCTGGTACATTCATTTTACTTGAGAAGTAAGGTGCCAGAATCTCAGCCTTGTCCTTACTCTCTCTCTCTTTAAATCTCTCTCTCTCTCTTAACTTCCAACATCATGCCAGGACTACACATGAATTTAAGATACCGGCAAAAGCAAATCCCTTTATGGATGCGATTCTGCACTTAATACAAGGAATAATTAATTGCCTTTACCAACCAGCTTTGGGTCTAGCCAGGCTTTTATTTTTACCTTAATTCACTATACTTTAATTTTACTTTACTTTACTATATTTCACCGTACGCTTTTTACTATACTATGCTTCATTCTATTTTATTATTCTTCCATTATAGTATAGCTTACTTAAAATGTTATTATATTTAATTTACTTTACTACTTAACCCTTTGAGTACCGGCGACGTGTTATATTTCATTTTAGCTTAATTTAGATGATATTGTGCAGATATTTAAAGAGAGAGAGAGAGAGAGAGAGAGAGAGAGAGAGAGAGAGAGAGAGAGAGAGAAGGAACAAACAACTGAGTGAAAGCTGTAATAATTCCAAAGGCCCTAATAAGTCCGTAGGAGTGGGTGAGGGAAAACAATATCCCATCATCACAAAAGGGGAGGGGGGGGGGAGATGAGTACCCCCCCCCCCCCCCACCCACGGAATAATAAAGATAATCACAATGAACCAAGAGATCGGAGGAGAAGGAGAAGGAAGAAGTAGGAAGGAAGGAGGGAGGAGGAAAGAAAGAGTGTATGTGTGTGTGTGAGGGGATGAGGAGGAAGGAGAAGGAAGGAAGAGGAAGGTAGGAGGAAAGAGAGTGTAGGAGGGTGGAGGGAGAAGCAGAAGGAAGGAAGGAAGGAGGGAGGGAGGTAGGAAAGAGTGTAGTTGGAGGGGGTGAGAAGGAGAAGGGAGGGAGGTAGGAAAGAGAGTGTAGGGGGAGGGGGGAGAAGGAAGAACAGGAGGAAGGAAAATATGACAGAAACGGTAGGAGGAAAGAGAGTATAGGAGGGGTGAGGGAGAAGGAGAAGGAAGGAAGGAAGAGGAGGAGGAGGAAGGAAAGTGACAGAAGAAGAAAGATGAAGGAGGGAGGAAGAGAAAGGAAGAAGGAACAGGAAGGAAGGGGAGGGAAGAAGGATGAGAGAGAAAGGAAGAAAGATTAGAAAGAGACGGAAGCGAAAGTATTGTAATTAATTTCGTTCTTAACACCAATTACCCCCACATGAAATTAATGAAAACAAGTGGTTCTCCCAGGATTCAAACCTAGGATATCTCATACAGAACTTACATGTTCTAACCATTAGACCATCAAGACAGTTATGAGGGAAGAAGGAGGGACGCAAAGGAGGAAGAAGAAAGCCGGAGGAGAATAAGGAGAAATGGCATAGATGGAAGAGGACAGATGAGGGAGGGAGGAGGAAGAGAGGAAGGAGGAGGGGGGGGGAGGAAGAGAGGAAGGAGGGAAGGGAGGAGGAAGGATGAGGGCGGAGGTTGGATGAGGGAGGAGGAAGGAGGGAAGGGAGAAGGAGGAGAGGAGGAAGGATGAGGGGAGGAGAAAGAGAGGAAGGAGGTAAGGGAGGAGGAAGGATGAGGGGAGGAGGGAGGAGGAAAGGGGAGGAGGAGAGGAGGGAAGGAGAAAGAGATGAAAGAGTGAAGGGAGGAGGAAGGAGAAAAAGATGAAGGAGTGAAGGGAGGAGGAAGGGTGAGGGTAGGAGGAGGTAGATCATCAAACCCGTGATAACCCAAACGATTCCACAATTAACGACCTCACTTAAGGTATTTGGAGCCGTCACTAAAGACTGCCGACTCAGCATCCCCAACTACCATCTCTCATAAAGCCCCAAATTCCCTTGCGTCTCCCTGGATTTCGCCTTTATGGTTCGGTGTGGCATAACTCTATCCTGGCCAGTCGGAGACTGAGGTATATTTATGCATAACTGATACAGGGTCGGCTATACGGTGCTTATGGCAATAGTAGTCCTCGAGGGAGAAACACGACCAGACCCCGGATGACAATAGAACAAATCCCCCTTCGGCTTGGTCGGGTTGGTTGGAAGAGGAGGAAAGAGAAGAGGAAGACAAGAGGCAAGAGGGGAGGCATTGAAGAAGAGGAAGAAGGCATTGAAGAAGAGGAAGACAACAGACAAGAGGGAGGCATTGAAGAGAGGAAGACAACAGACAAGAGGGGAGGCATTGAAGAAGAGGAAGACAACAGACAAGAGGGGAGGCATTGAAGAAGAGGAAGACAACAGACAAGAGGGGAGGCATTGAAGAAGAGGAAGACAACAGACAAGAGGGGAGGCATTGAAGAAGAGGAAGACAACAGACAAGAGGGGAGGCATTGAAGAAGAGGAAGACAACAGACAAGAGGGGAGGCATTGAAGAAGAGGAAGACAACAGGCAAGGGGAGGCATTGAAGAAGAGGAAGACAACAGCAAGAGGGGAGGCATTGAAGAAGAGGAAGACAACAGGCAAGAGGGGAGGCATTGAAGAAGAGGAAGACAACAGGCAAGAGGGGAGGCATTGAAGAAGAGGAAGACAACAGACAAGAGGGGAGGCATTGAAGAAGAGGAAGACAACAGGCAAGAGGGGAGGCATTGAAGAAGAGGAAGACAACAGGCAAGAGGGGAGGCATTGAAGAAGAGGAAGACAACAGGCAAGAGGGGAGGCATTGAAGAAGAGGAAGACAACAGACAAGAGGGGAGGCATTGAAGAAGAGGAAGACAACAGGCAAGAGGGGAGGCATTGAAGAAGAGGAAGACAACAGGCAAGAGGGGAGGCATTGAAGAAGAGGAAGACAACAGGCAAGAGGGGAGGCATTGAAGAAGAGGAAGACAACAGGCAAGAGGGAGGCATTGAAGAAGAGGAAGACAACAGGCAAGAGGGGAGGCATTGAAGAAGAGGAAGACAACAGACAAGAGGGGAGGCATTGAAGAAGAGGAAGACAACAGGCAAGAGGGGAGGCATTGAAGAAGAGGAAGACAACAGGCAAGAGGGGAGGCATTGAAGAAGAGGAAGACAACAGGCAAGAGGGGAGCATTGAAGAAGAGGAAGACAACAGACAAGAGGGGAGGCATTGAAGAAGAGGAAGACAACAGGCAAGAGGGGAGGCATTGAAGAAGAGGAAGACAACAGGCAAGAGGGGGCATTGAAGAAGAGGAAGACAACAGGCAAGAGGGGAGGCATTGAAGAAGAGGAAGACAACAGGCAAGAGGGGAGGCATTGAAGAAGAGGAAGACAACAGGCAAGAGGGGAGGCATTGAAGAAGAGGAGGAGGATAAACAGATGGAAGACGAAGGAAAGGGAAGGGGTGGAGCTGGACGAAGAAGATGAGGAGGAACCGAAAAGAAGTATGGAATGGATGGAAATTAAGGTGAGGCAGACCGTTTTTCTAGACCCCCTTCTCCCTCATGTTTAGCCCCATTAGTTTTTAGCTGCTAAGATGTTTGCCCCATTAGTTAGTCAATTTTAGGACCTTTCGCCCCATTTCTTCGTCAATATTTAGACCTTTCGTGCTATTTAGGTGTCGATTTTTTCCCTGGCGAAAGATAGTGAGCCTGTAATGTTGGAAGAACCGGCCTTCGGCCGGGGCATTTTTCTATCGAAAATTGTACAAATTAATCTAGAAGGGGATCTAACGGATGTTTTTCTAAATGTGATGGATGTCTAGGGAGGAAACTAGACAAATAATTAATACATGCAAAAATCGCCCAAAAAGTGAACCATCTCCCCTTAAGTGAATGACAATTATTCCTTATATTCTTAGTTAGACCTCCATCAAGCTTAGAAAAACATCTCCTAGAACCCACTTCAAGACAAATTTGTAAATTTTTCGGTAGAAAAATGTCCCGGCCGAAGGCCGATTCTTCTTAAAATATCAGGCTCGCTATCGCTCGCCAGGAAAGAATCAACACTTAAATGGCACGAATCGTCTTGAAATTGACAACGAAATGGGGTAAAAGGTGTTAAATTAGCCAAAATAATGGGCCAAACAGTATCATCTCAAAACAAATGCGGCTAAACATGAGGGAGAAAGGGGACCAGAAAGCCAGCCCATGTCCCCTTAACCCACTCTGTACCGACGACGTCTTTTGTGTTTGATTACCGCTACATTTAGACGATTATAGGTATAAGGTAGCTAACAGGATTATAGGTATAAGGTAGCTAACAGGATTATAGGTATAAGGTAGCTAACAGGATTATAGGTATAAGGTAGCTAACAGGATTATAGGTATAAGGTAGCTAACAGGATTATAGGTATAAGGTAGCTAACAGGATTATAGGTATAAGGTAGCTAACAGGATTATAGGTATAAGGTAGCTAACAGGATTATAGGTATAAGGTAGCTAACAGGATTATAGGTATAAGGTAGCTAACAGGATTATAGGTATAAGGTAGCTAACAGGATTATAGGTATAAGGTAGCTAACAGGATTATAGGTATAAGGTAGCTAACAGGATTATAGGTATAAGGTAGCTAACAGGATTATAGGTATAAGGTAGCTAACAGGATTATAGGTATAAGGTAGCTAACAGGATTATAGGTATAAGGTAGCTAACAGGATTATAGGTATAAGGTAGCTAACAGGATTATAGGTATAAGGTAGCTAACAGGATTATAGGTATAAGGTAGCTAACAGGATTATAGGTATAAGGTAGCTAACAGGATTATAGGTATAAGGTAGCTAACAGGATTATAGGTATAAGGTAGCTAACAGGATTATAGGTATAAGGTAGCTAACAGGATTATAGGTATAAGGTAGCTAACAGGATTATAGGTATAAGGTAGCTAACAGGATTATAGGTATAAGGTAGCTAACAGGATTATAGGTATAAGGTAGCTAACAGGATTATAGGTATAAGGTAGCTAACAGGATTATAGGTATAAGGTAGCTAACAGGATTATAGGTATAAGGTAGCTAACAGGATTATAGGTATAAGGTAGCTAACAGGATTATAGGTATAAGGTAGCTAACAGGATTATAGGTATAAGGTAGCTAAAGGATTAGCTAACAGGATTATAGGTAGCTAACAGGATTATATAAGGTAGCTAACAGGATTATAGGTATAAGGTAGCTAACAGGATTATAGGTATAAGGTAGCTAACAGGATTATAGGTATAAGGTAGCTAACAGGATTATAGGTATAAGGTAGCTAACAGGATTATAGGTATAAGGTAGCTAACAGGATTATAGGTATAAGGTAGCTAACAGGATTATAGGTATAAGGTAGCTAACAGGATTATAGGTATAAGGTAGCTAACAGGATTATAGGTATAAGGTAGCTAACAGGATTATAGGTATAAGGTAGCTAACAGGATTATAGGTATAAGGTAGCTAACAGGATTATAGGTATAAGGTAGCTAACAGGATTATAGGTATAAGGTAGCTAACAGGATTATAGGTATAAGGTAGCTAACAGGATTATAGGTATAAGGTAGCTAACAGGATTATAGGTATAAGGTAGCTAACAGGATTATAGGTATAAGGTAGCTAACAGGATTATAGGTATAAGGTAGCTAACAGGATTATAGGTATAAGGTAGCTAACAGGATTAATTGCAATAGTTTGTAGCCTGGTTAATGGGTAGACGTCCTTCCTAAGTTGTATATAATCGCCTAATAGTTGCCAGAATATAATTAAAAACACTTCGCCGGAACAGAATGGGTTAACCTCTAAACCACATGGGCTTTATCAGAGTTGTTACACGATTAAATTACGGAATTATATAAGGGAGATGGTTTACTTTTTGGGCGATTTTTGCATGTATTCATTATTTGTCTATTTCCTCCCTAGACCTCCATCAAATAAAAACAAAATATCTTCCATTAGATCCCCTTCTAGATTAATTTGTAAATTTTTCGGTAGAAAAATGTCCCGGCCGAAGGCCGATTCTTCCAACATTACAGGCTCACTATCGTTCGCCAGGGAAAAAATCGACACCTAAATATCACGAAAGGTCTAAATATTGACGAATAAATGGGGCGAAAGGTCTTAAAATCGACTACCTAATGGGGCAAACATCTTAACATCTGAAAACTAATGGGGTTTAAACACGAGGGAGAAGGGGTCCAGAAAACCAGCCCATCCCCCCTTAATGTTATTGTCGTTAGCGTCTACACACAACACAACAAACAATGTGCATTATGGCCTGACAGTTGTTGTTGTGTTGTGTTGCAAGTTTGATGAGCAATTCTTGTGGTGAGATGGACGTATTTATTTGCTCATTTATTTATCTTTTTAATATTTTTTAGTTTCCTCCCTAGTCCTCCATCAAGTTTAAAAAAACACCCGCCCAAGATCCTCCTTCAAGATAATTTTGTAAAAATTTTCGATAGAATTATGTCCTGGCCAAAGGCCGGTTTTTCTTTAATTACAGGTTCGATATCACTCGCCAAGAAATAATCGACACCTAAATAACACGAAGAGTCTTAATATTGACAAGGAATTGGGACGAAAGGTCTTAAAATCGCCACACTAATTAGCCAAACGTCATAAAATCTGAAAACTAATGGGACTAAACATGCGGAAGAAGGGGGACCAGAAAAACGACCCATCTCCCCTTTAAGTCAGTGAGTATTGGTTAGCACATTCGCTTCTAATACATCGGGTCAGGATTCGATAGTTGACCACTTGCGAGTTTCAGGCTATAAGGCAGTTGGAGCTGTAAACATACACATATAACATAATGCAATAATAATGTAAGTTTCTGATGGATAGGAGGTTGTTGTTGTTGTTGTTCCCCAAGCTGCCTGGCCGAACAGCCCCAAGGCCCCGAGCACGGCTAAGGCCATAACCGAGCGCCCCCACAGAACCCTCCCTGCCGACCACAATAAAGCCTGGGTGACCGAAGCCAATCCATGGCGGGGAGCTGAGGAGGGTGCGGAAACGCCCGGGAAACCAAAGCCCCACCCAGGGCCCGGTGCCCCTCAGCAATTATGAAGAGACAGTTGAGGGGCAAGGGGAAAATGTGACGCTTTGGCTTCCAATCTTCGTAGATTGGGAGGTCAATCCACGGAAGAGACGCCGTCACTTGAGATCTAGAAAATATATTAGTAAAAGGAACAGTCAGAGTAAGCTATGGGTATGGCAGAGATCGCTCAGTTCTCACTGATAGACCAGCCCATTACCACATGACTAGAACCCAATCCTCTCAGCATCAGCTAGGAAAGGCCCTATAAAGCCGCCTTAGGTGGGGGGATAGCTCCCCTATTTCAACCCCTTTCGGGGTTGGGCACCCGTATTAAAATCGCCAAACTAATGGGGCTAAACATTAGGGAGAAGGGGGTCTAGAAAAACGGTCTGCCTCCCCTTAAGGGGGAATGGGCGTATTTATTTGCTAATTTATGTATCTTTTTACTATTTTGCTTGTTTTAGTTTCATCCCTAGACCCGCCAAATACCCTCCTTCAAGAAAAATGTGTAAATTTTTCGATAGAAAAATGTCATGGCCGACATCTTAAATTACAGGCTCGCTATCGCTCGCCAGGAAAACTCAACACCTAAATGACACGAAATGTCTTAACAATGACAAAGAATTGAGGCGAAAGGTCAAAACATCGCCAAACTAATGGAACGAACGTCTTAGCATCTCAAAAACTAATGGGGATAAACATGAAGGAGAAGGGGTCCAGAAAAACGACTCCTCTCCCCTTGACAGCCAAGGGATATTATTTATTCTTCTCGGATATCGTAACATGAAAACCGGGCGTAAAAAAGGTACTTAACCCCTTCTGTACAGACCCGTGCTTTTAGTTCTATTCTGGCCACTATTAGGCGATTTTGTTCAGCTTAAAAAGGGCCTCTAATATTAACAGGCTTCAAACTACTGTATATCAGCTAACTCTTTTTACCACCACAGATCCTTCTTAAACTGCATAAAATCGGCTAACTCTAGCTAAAAAACAAGAATTAAAAAGTCGTCGCCAGTGTAGAAGGGGTTGAGGGGGGATGGTTCACTTTTTGGGCAATTTTTGCATGTATTCATTATTTTTCTAGTTTCCTCCCTAGACCTCCATCAAATTAAAAAAAAGCATCCATTAGATCCCCCTTCTAGAATAATTTGTACATTTTTCGGTAGAAAAATATCCCGGCCGAAGGCCGGTTCTTCCAACATTACAGGCTCACTATCGTTCCCCAGGGAAAAAATCGACACCTAAATGGCACGAAAGGTCTAAACATTGACGAAGAAAGGCCCCGGGGCGAAAGGTCTTAAAATCGACTAACTAACGGGGCAAACATCTTAGCATCTGAAAACTAATGGGGTTAAACACGAGAGAGAAAGTGGTCCAGAAAAACGGCCCATCTCCCCTTAGGCCGGTGTCACACGAGCGCATTTTCGAGCAATGCTTACGGGCATTTATGGTCTGGAAGCTTAACAAAATTACACTTTATCATAATTCAGCTGTCTAAGATGATCTACCTTCAGTCTACTTGCCGATACCAGTGCGACAATGTCCCGAAATGATACAATATCAAACTTGCTCATAGAAAATTGACGGAAAAAGCGCTCGTGTGACAGCGGCTTTATCCTTTGAGGAAGAAAACGGGTCGAAAAGTGTGGGGGAATTGGTTTATCATATTTTACAGAGTCTCTTTAGATGCCTTTTTCCAGGAAACTAAAAAGGTGAAACAGGATCAAAAAATATATGCAAGGCTTTGATCGACATGTTAATAGCATTCCCATTGTTTTATAATCAATAGCGCCCTGTTACTTGTTTATGAATAGGGTCTTATTGCTTTTATGTTGCGCTCTGATTGAATTATGTATTTAGCTTTTTAGTTAAGGGAAAAAGAGGGTTACACGTACACACACACATAAATACACACACACACACACACACACACACCCGCAAGTATACACACTGTAAAAAATATCTGTATTTTTACATGTTGTTCTCATTATTTATCAACAGAAAATTCACAGTAAACTTAAAATACAGATAGTATCTGTATTTTATATTACAGGCATTGACTGTAAAACCATGGTGTTGAATAACTAAAGAAATACTGACTATATACCATAATTGTTCTTTATGAACTGTAGCAGCCTATACACTGATTATACTAAGTTCACTAAATACTTAATATTTGTTTATATAATGGTAAAATTCAATGTATACCCTTGCAATGTATCTAGAAAACGAGGCAATAATTTATCACTAGTGTTGCCGGATACTTCTATTACCTTCATATATACAGGTATATGAAACTTTTCAAGCATCGTTTTCAGGTTATATTTCATGAACCTTCTTCTATATAAATCATTGAAATTCATTTTGACAAAATATAGGTGCTATTGTATCAATAAACTATATGTGTGGCGATATTTATACGAGCTGTGAGTCACTTGACTTTTAGGCGGGAAAACCGCTTTGAGCAGAGTAGGCCTTGCTTCTGGGAGAGCAGGCAGGCTGTAGTTTCGTGTGATAATTTTGCTAATTTCCAATTCCACACATATACTTCCTTACCTCAATTATTACCACAACTTTATTAACCGTGATGGGCTGTGGAAATGCTCAGTATTATCGCCAGGAACTATGTAACATGGACAATACACAGCTGTACCTCTTGCTGTGGAATGTCGTGACTGGTAAGAAACTATTCGTTGTTGAGCCCTTGTTGGCAATATTGTATGCACATTTACATTTGTAATAAGATATAGGCTAATGCCTGGAATACAAGAGCTCTTTCTTAAACTGAGTAAACACGTCTAGCTTTAACAAAAGTAGCCTAGTATAAAAAATAGCTACCAGATGTGTATGTGTTTCTGGAAAAGTTTTGCTTAGCCTATTTATATACCCTTGCCCAGTTTAATTTCATCAGCTGAATACAATTGCTTAACGTTTGGTAGAAAACTAAAAGATCTATCCTACCATATTATGATTAAATATCTATATCTTGTGTATATTTTCCAACAGGTACCGGTATAGCCGAAGTAAGCAACCCTATAGATATTTAATTGGATATTGAATGAATGACTGTGCAAGTTAGTTAGTTTCTGACAATGTATATAATTGTACATGTCTATAATGTGTAACCAAATACTTTCACGGTTGCTGCCTAGCTGGGTTTTAGGCAATGTTTACGTACGTAACAGGCTACCATAATCAGAATGTTGTTCTGCTATATTTGTAGACAACAGCCTTTGCGTGACACAAGGTAAGGTTGTGTTATATATTATATCAAACAAATCGCGGTGTTTAACGTAGCCTTGCCTAACTAAGGGTGGGGTGGGATTTGTATGGGTAACGGTTTATATGCAGTATAACCTCGCCAAGGCTAGGTTATAATAAACAATGTTGGTCAATTTTAAATACCAATTATGATTATATGATGTTATTTTTGTGTGTGTTGCAGATATAAGCCTATTGTATTTATTATTATGTTCCTTCCAACAACCAACTATACTCCTAAAATCGATTAATGACATTTACAAACACATGTGGCAGTCCGTGGATTCGAATCCAGGATGCTCACACCGAAATCAACACCTTATGCATCGCACCATGAACACAGTTAAAGGTTGGTGGACACTGCCTATGATTTATTATGCAACTTCGAATCCTGTATATCAATCTAAGCATGTACACACATCCCAACTGCAACTCACGTAGGCTATGCATATGTGAATGGAAAGAGCAATTAATGGGGCCTTAACCACTAGGGAAGTCCTCTCGATAAATTACCCCTGAACCAATATCAATTATTATGTTCCTTCCAACAACCAACTATACTCCTAAAATCGATTAATGAAATTTACAAACACATGTGGCAGTCCGTGGATTCGAACCCAGGATGCTCACACCGAAAATCAACACCTTATGCATCGTACCACGAAGACAGTTAAAGGTTGGTGGACACTTCCTACGATTTATTATGCAACTTCGAATCCTGCATATCAATCTAAGCATGTACACACATCCCAACTGTAAGAAATATTACTGCTGGTATAGTGTAGCCTACATCAAATGTCTCGGTAATGCATATTGTGGATTTTCCGTTTCACATGTCCATTTTTATGACCACTCCGCTACCCCTTCCATACCGGTATTTTAATTAAAAGTATATATATACGGTTAGTGTGTGTGTGTGTTCATTCTTACATATCTTGCTTTGATAGGACTAGGTTACCAAGAATGACAAACTATAAGTGTAACAATACAAGATTCTGTAAAATTTACGGAACAATTTATGGCAATTAGGCTGCCAAATATTATCTGTATAATTTACATGATTCTGTAAAAACTTTGACAGAAACACTCTTAATTATACTATTGAAATGTAAATTTAGCAGATATATTCTGTAATTTTTTTACAGATAATTTTGTAATTTTTACAAGATTTTCTGTAAAAATTAACAGATTATATCTGTAAAAAATTACTAGTCAGTCTGTAAATTCCACAGTGTATTTTTGTAAATGATTATACAGAATGCTGTAAATTTTACAGAGAATGTTTGGCAGCCTAATTGCCAGATATTCTCTGTAAATTTTACAATTTTTTTTTACAGTGCACACACACACACACGCAAGTAAGTATACACACATAAGCCGGAGTCACACGAGCCTTTTTTCGAGCAATTTACACGGGCAATTATGGTCTGGTAGCTTAAAAAAATTATATGTTATCAGAATTCAGCCGCCTAACATACTCTACATTCAGTCTAGTTACCGATACCAATGCAAAAAAAGTCCCGAAATATAACGAGAAATAACTTGCTCATGGAAAATTGACGGAAAAAACCCTCGTGTGACAGCGGCTTTACGCGAGTCTACGATAACCCACAATATGATACAACTTCTTATCAGAATAGTCTACGATAACCCACAATATGATACAACTTCTTATCAGAATAGTCTACGATAACCCACAATATGATACAACTTCTTATCAGAATAGTCTACGATAACCCACAATATGATACAACTTCTTATCAGAAGTCTACGATAACCCACAATATGATACAACTTCTTATCAGAATAGTCTACGATAACCCACAATATGATACAACTTCTTATCAGAATAGTCTACGATAACCCACAATATGATACAACTTCTTATCAGAATAGTCTACGATAACCCACAATATGATACAACTTCTTATCAGAATAGTCTACGATAACCCACAATATGATACAACTTATCAGAATGCACCAACTAATGAAAAACATTGTAATGCCAATAATATGTTCGGTTTTATAATTACCCTGTGTATACGTAATCATATATTTCCTTTACTCTCAATATATATGTATTTGAAGACAAACCGGTTTTCTGGGCCACTTTCTCCCTCATGTTTATCCCTATTAGTTTCCAGATGTTAAGATGTTTGCCCCATTAGTTAGTCGATTTCAAGACCTTTCGCCACATTTCTTCGTCAATATTTAGACCTTTCGTGCTATTTAGGTGTCGATTTTTTCCCTGGCGAACGATAGCGATCCTGTAATGTTGGAAGAATCAGCCTTCGGCCGGGACATTTCTCTACCGAAAAATGTACAAATTAATCTAGAGAGGGAATGTAATGGATGTTATTAAAAATTTGATTGAGGTCTAGGGAGGAAACTAGAAAAATAATGAATACTGTACATGGAAAAATCTGCCAAAACGTGAACCAACCCCCTTAATTAGCCCATGCGTATCATCGGAAAGCATCTTATGTACATAATATTATACTTAACATTGACCTATTTATATTTATATATTCACGAATATATAAACATTGCAATAATAACTCCTTCAGCACGATGACGCCTTTTAGCCTTTGATCTTGGCTATAAATAGGCGACTGCATGCAGCTTAAGAAAGACCTGTTGTATGCAGAGGGTATATTCAGATCCCCTTAGAGTTTTAGAGGTACATTATAAGGTAAAGAAAATCGTGTAATGGTAACCAGAATATGATGCAAATTACGACATAGTGCTGAAGGGGCTAAGTAATAGGTATATATGATAACAAATATTAATACATATTGCAAATCCTAGTCAAATATCTATCAGTAGCTAAAATTACCGATATTATATTAAATGGAGGGGTACAGATGTGAGAGAGTGGGAGTGTGGAATGGGTGTTTGTGCTGGAGTGTTTGTAAGAAGTGGAAGGAGCGTGTAAGAGACTATGGGTCTGTGGGTTCAAGGATTGTGTTGGTGAGAATGAAAGTAGGAATACAAATGCGGGTGATTGTGTGTGTGTATGCTCCGACAGAGGATAAACTTGTAAGAAAGAATGAAGAGTTCTGGGTGAATGTGGAGGCGTGCCTGAATAAGTTTGGCAAGAACGAAAGAATATTTCTGATTGGGGATATGAATGGGAAGGTGGGTGATTGGAAAGTTGATGGAGTGGTGGGAGGGTGGGGCGTACCGTCAGAGGTGAATGGGAATGGTAGTGCACTTGTGGAAGTATGTGTGGGGAGGAGGCTGTGGATAGCCAACACCTTCTTCCAACACAGAATTATACACAGGTACACATGGAAAGTGGTGTGGAAGATGAAGGATAAGGATAAGACAGTGGTGGAACGAAAGGCACTGATTGATTATATATGTGTGGATCAACGAATGAAGAAATCTGTGCTGGATGTTAGGGTATATAGGTGTATTGGAGGGGGTCTATCCGATCATTATGTAGTAGTAGCTAACATTAGGATACAAAAGAAGTGGGTGAGGATAGCTAAAGGAAAGCAAGAGGAGGGTGGAATTGCGAGGAGAGTGGAGAGGCTACAGGAGGAGGAAGTCAGGGAAGAGTACAGGAGAGCAGTAGAAAGACGATTAGGTGGGTTCTAGTTTTGAGATTATAAGACGTTCGGCCCATTAGTTTGGCGATTTTAACACCTTTCGCCCCATTTCGTTGTCAATTTTAAGACCTTTTGTGCCATTTAGGTGTCGATTATTTCCTGGCGAGCGATAGCGAGCCTGCAATTTTAAGAGGAACCGGCATTTGGCCAGGACAATTTTCTACCGAAAAATTTACAAATATATCTTGAAGGGGGGTCTAGGTTTTTTTTCTTCTAAGCTTGATGGAGGTCTTGGGAGGAAACTTTAAAAATATACGAATAAATTAATTAATAGACCAAACAAACGGCCAGTCTCCCCTTAACGGAGTCTTTACCATATTAACACACACACACACACACATGTACGGTATCTCCAACAACCTTCATTATCCACATTGCTCGCCGGTTTGCTGCCATTAATTTGCTACAACGGATATCGAAAATCAATAATTATAGAACCTGGACAATGTGGTGGTGGAAATAAATGGGGACATACGGTTTCCAATAATTGTTCTATACCATATGTGTATAAACTTAAGCCATTCAGTACCAGGGACGTCCATTTTATCATATGTTGGCCACTATTAAACGATTGTATTCAGTTTAGGAAGGCCCTCTAGCAATAAAAAGGTTTCAATATATCTCAACCAACCCTTTCAACTACCACAGATCCTGCCTCAGCTGCGTAATAACGTCAAAATATAGCTAAAATGAAATATAGCACACGAAGCTGGTACTCTAAGTGTTAATGATGGTTAAAATACAATGATGAAAACACTGTTGAATAATGATATCGAAGTTATCTTCCCAATATATTTGGTGGTGATGCGATGTAAGATTTATATTCATATTTATAAACTTTGTAGACATTTTCATCTATGTTTATAGTCATGTTCTCGTGAAAATAACATTTGTTTAACTTATTAACTTGATCATTGAAGTTCAATTATCTTAACCCGTTCACTACCGGTACCGTCCTTGTAACATTATTCTGGCTACAATTACACAATTTTAGTCAGTATAAAAAGGGCCTTCAACAATTAACAGGCTTCGAACTACCTCACTTAACCTTTTTTGCTACCACAGATCCATCTTAAGCTGCACAAAATGTGTCTAAATATAGCTATGATATACTTTAAAAGACGTCGCCGGTACAGAAAGGGTTATACAGTAATGCATAACAGTATCCTTTGTTCTTACAAATATTTCACAATCTTTTCTGAAACCAGCGTCACAAATAATGAACAATTTACAATAGTAAACAAGAAATAATGCCATTTAGAATTAATTGTAAATGTTCATTTGGAGACAAATACAGCATGTTGAGAACACATGGGGTAAATAATATTTTCACTACTGTCGATATGTTAGAAGCTGTGAACACTTGTTTGAAGAAATATTTATCACATTTAGAATTTTAAGTATTGATGAAGCGACATACATAAACACACAAACACACACACACACAGACACACTTACACATCCACACACACACTTGGTGATTACAATACTGTACTACGCCACTCCTACAGGGGGCTACGTAATGTCATAACACTTTTGTACCGGATGTTACCGGTACAGAAGGGGTTAAATATTTGAAATTGTGTCTACCAATCAGAAAACTGCCAATTATGAAACTCCTGTTTCCACCAATTCACACCAATTTGACGAAAGCTGATTATGCGGGTAGGTTTGAAAATAACTCTTAATTTAAGCTGATGGTAGAACTAATTTATGAGTTTGTTGTTTGTTATTTAAGGAGGCGGTATTTGTTTTTTCTGGACCTCATTTTCCCTCGTGTTCAGCCCCATTAGTTTTGAGATTTTAAGAGGTTCGCCCCATTAGTTTGTCGATTGTAAGACCTTTCAGCCCACTTTTTTGTCATTATTAGGGCCTTTCGTGCCATTTAGGTGTCGATATTTTCGTGGAAAGCGATAGCGAGCCTGTAATTTTAAGAGAAACTGGCCTTCAGCCAGGAAATGTTTCTACCGAAAACTGTACACATCTTGAAGGGGGTCTAGGATGTTTTTCTATTTAAGATTGATGGAGGTCTAGGGAGGAAACTGAACAAAGTAAAATAAATACAATAAATCGACCAATAAATAAGCATTTTCAATTTCATGAATTGCAAGGAACACAGATAATATTATATTGCTCGCTTCTCCAGCTAGTTACTATAATCTTCAGAACTACGTTGAAGATATTATTTATATTTGACAACTCGTTTAACCCTTTTTGTACCGGCGACGTCTTTTTCATTATATTCTGGCAACTATTAGACGATTTTATTCAGCTTAGGAAGGAAGTCTACCCATTATCCTGGTTACTGACTACCTCGATTAATCCTCATAGCTACCATATTATCCTTCCAAAAAATCGTCTAAATGTAACTGTAATCAAACCAAAAAGACGTCGCCGGTACAGAATGGGTTAATGCCAGCTTCACAGAATAAGAGTTACGTATTACAGTACTGTATACATGTATACATGTATACATGTATATTCCGAGATGTTCATCAAGTATACTATAGGTAAAACAAAATATACTGATAATGCTTATATCCCAAGATATTCCTGATATACACAGTTGGAACTTTAATTGTTGTTTCTATTCGGTCTCTGTCTCGAGTTGGCCACCCCCAGCTATGGGATATGTGCCTGAGTATATACAGTACATACATACAGTTCATTCATGCATACTAATATATTCAGCGAAGCATACGATAGAACCATTTTTAGCGTGTTACTCAGTTACTTGTTCGTCAAGGGGAATCCACGCAATGCGAGCTAAGCTCATTATTATCGCGCCTCCTTAACTGGGAATGTATTGCGTGAAATGCATGTTAAGTGTTTTATGTACTGTTGGAATGGCTGTGGATGTGTGTGTAGTCTGTATTTTTAGCCAATTGGCGACATTGGAAACGAAGGCCTAGGGTGATCTGTATGGTACCATTCTCACTATAGACGGTACCGTCTCGCCCGAAGGCTTTGGTAGCCATCAGCTTAGGTGAACCATATGATACCCATCTCGTTTTGTACCATTTTTGCCAACCCCAGATGGGACGTCACAACGTCGTCCACTTATTCCAGGTACCTATTTACAGCTAGGTGAACTGAGGCTAACACATGAAAGGAGACAAGCCCAATTTGTCTCCGCCCGGCCGGGGATTGAACCCCCGACCCCTCGTGTGTGAGACGAGAGCTCTACCTACTAGGCTACGGGCTGTGTGTGTGTGTGTGTGTGTGTGTGAGAATGTGTGTGTGTGTGTGTATGTGTGTGAGAGAGAGAGAGAGAGAGAGAGAGAGAGAGTGAGTGTGTGTGTGAGAAAGAGAGAGAGTGAGTGTGTGAATGTGTATATGTATTACTGCTGGTGTTATGATGCGTTACACAATTATAATCACACCGATCACACGTTGAATAACAAGCCAATATGCCCGACATTATATTTCCACTCCAATATGACAAGCAGAGCGGCGATACAAAGCGGAGAGTAAAGCCTTTCTGTCATAACTCGCTGGGATGATTCCGGCCGTCACAAACAACATACAAAACATCATCAGCTTCACCACACACACACACACACACACACACACACACACACACACACTTGTAACTCAAGAAGCGGGACAACACGAGTCTAATAGCTGAACTCCTGTATACTACAATTAGGTAAATACACAACACATGCACACACACACACACTCACGCATACACACCCTAACACACACGCACATACACAACTACATTAAGAACAAATCTGCAGATTTTCAGCCTCACGGCTGCAAGTGAACAATATACTGACATTATTATCATTATTATTTGTATTATTATTGTTATTATTATTATTATTATTATTATTATTATTATTATTTTACACACACAACACACACACACACACAAACACACACCCGCACACATACTCACACATAAGTCAAGGGAAATAATTTAATATTTTTCTATATCTCAAGAATGTAATATGAACAATAGTTGTTGTGCTGTGCAATCAAAAATATGTCTAGAGATTAATTTGATATGAACTTCTATCATTCATAATTGATCAAAGGTTGTTTAGTAGCTGAATTTATATATGATAATAATTTGCAGTATATTATATTTATCTATACATATTTACCTCTCCCTTATTTATCTCTACATACATACATACATAACATTTTAAGACCGAGTGTTCCACATATCAGTGCAGTTTCAGTCTCTTGTCCTAATGGCGGCGTTCCAGGCAACCCTGTTAAGGGCTGCTTCACTTGTCAAGTTCTTGGATTTGAGATCGGCGCGTATAGTCCGATCCCAGGTCTTCCTCGGTCCACCCCTTGGTGGAGCTCCCTCCACAATCACAGACCATTTTTTCACCCAATTTTGATCATCCATTCTCTCCACATGTCCATACCATCCCAGTCTACTTGTACGCATCACCTCGCTAATACTCTTTATACCTAAACGTCTCCTCAGCTCAACATTTGTTATTCTATTCTGTAGCCTGGCCGCACACATCCATCTCACCATTCTCATCTCATTACGCTCCATTCTGTTGACATCCTCTACTTTAACGGCCCATGTTTCTGAGGCATACGTCATTGCACTTCTAACACATGAGGCATACACCTTTCCCTTCAGGGGGAGAGGCATTCTTTTCATGGTCAGGATTGGCATCAATTCTCTGAACTTCCCCCAGCCACACCTAATTCTAGCAACAGTGGCAGCCTCGGCCCCACCACCGGCAGAGATGATATCTCCTAGGTAACAAAACTTGTTCACCATCTCCAAAGACTCATTTCCAAAATTCACAGCCACAGGATCATCACTTAACACAAGCTCGCCTTTGCACACTACGCACTCAAATTTCTCTATTTCTGACTTATTCTTCGGCTTATCTATTTAATTTATTCTACTACAGCGCTTACTCCCATGGTGTACCCAACATCGACAGATGCTACATTGAATTGAGTTAACGCCCACTCCCTTTCCACACACTGCACATGGGTATGCACCGCTCTTTTCCACATTGCCTCGTCTCAATCTACAATGCATAACTTTGGTTTTGTTAATATGGACTCTTAAACCCTTGCTCGCCATGCCCTCTCTCCACTCTCTGAATTTGGCCTCAGCATCCTGCATACTGTCAGCTATTAGGACTAAATCGTCTGCATAAAACAGTTCCAACGGGAGTCCGCCTCTAAAAACTCTAGACAGCGCCTCCAAGACCATAATAAAGAGGAGGGGGTTTAACACTGAACCCTGATGGACTCCAACACGGACTGCGAACTCATCACTCAGTACACCCTTCACCCTCACCGAACTTCGCGAATCCTCATACATCTTCATTATCACACGCACCAGCCACTCTTCCACAAAAAGTTTCCTCATAGCCCACTGCACAACATCTCTAGGTACCCTATCAAAGGCCTTCTCCAGGTCCACAAACACAAAGTAAAGATCCCTGCCTTTTAGTAAGTATCTTTCCTGTATCTGCCTGACTATGAAGATAGCATCGGTTGTACCACGTCCTGGCATAAAACCAAACTGCATATCATCAATAGAGATGCTTTGCCTGATCAAACCCTCAAAGACTCTCTCACAGACCTTCATGATTTGGTCAAGCATTTTCAGGCCCCTATAATTTCCTCTATCTAGCGCATCCCCTTTTCCTTTGTATATATTTACTATTACACTTTTGAGCCAATCCTCTGGGATTTTCTCATCTTTAATAATGGTGTTTATCAACTCAGTGACTAAGTTTACACCAATCTCCGCTGAGGCTTTTATCATCTCAGCGACAATGTCGGAGCAACCTGGAGCTTTACCGTCCTTCATTTTATTGATTGCGTCGCTCACTACAGCTGGTGCTATCAAAGGAGGGGGCCCAGATATTGGTTATTCATACTAAGCTGTTCCTTATCCCATTCAAACTCTACATTTAGCAATCGTTCATAGTGTACCTTCCATGCTTCTCTGATTTAATTTTCTGCATACACAATCTTCCCATTATCATCTCTAACACACTGTTCACCTATAATGTCCCTACTGTCATTTTAACTCGCCTAGCTAGGTTGAAGATCCCATTGGGATTGTCAGTGTTACACACTTGTTCGAGGACCAGGTCCTTAATGCGATTTTTAGCATTGTAAATAACTATTTTGGCAGTTCGTTTAGCTGCCTGGTATTCCTCCTTTCTTCCATGCTTTGAAGCATCTCCTTTTCTCTTTCACAGCATGTTCTACCTCATCGTTCCACCACCAAGAGGTCTTATTCCTGGGGTGACCCTTTGTTTTCCCACAGACTTTGTCAGTGGCAGCAATAAGGCTATGCTTAAGAAAGTTCCATTGGCTATTTACATCGTTAGGCCTAGCTTCCTTATTTCTATTCATTTCCTCCAGTTCATTATGAAACCAACCTCTCTCTCTCTCTCTCTCTCTCTCTCTCTCTCTCTCTCTCTCTCTCTCTCTCTCTCTCATTATTATATATATGTAGTTTGTTATGTAATAGTCAACCCTTTCTGTATTTAAAGATGCACTTCTCTACATTACTCAGGTTATTATAAGGCGATTTTATGCAGCTTGGGTAGGATCTGTAAGGATTAAAGTGGTTCAAACTATCTCAATTGACTCTCACTCCCATAATGTTTTCCTAAGCTGAATATAATCGTCTAATAATAGCCATAATAAACTGCTAAAGCGTGTCATAATTCATAAGGGGGTTAAGAGGAGGCAGTTGGTGTTTCTAGTCTTCCTCCTCCCTCATGTTTAGCCCTATTAGTTATGAGATTTTTAGACGTTCGGCCCATTTCTTTGGCGATCTTCAGACTTTTCGTCCCATTTCGTTATACATCTTAGAACCTATGGTGCCATTTAGGTATCGATATTTTTCCTGCCGAGCGACAGCGAGCCTGTAATTGTAAGAGGAACCGGCCTCCGGCCGGGACATTTTGATATCGAAAAATGTACAAATTTATCTTGAGGGGGGTCTAGGGGATGTTTTTCTAAGTTTTAGGGATGTCTAGCGAAGAAAATAAGAATGTATGAATGAGTGAAAGCATAGGCCAAAAAAACAGTCAGTGTCACCTTAAGTTACATGATCAATTAATGTTATGTTGTGTTAGTAAATTATCGCTATAAGTCAATCACACATTTTTCGCTTCCATACATAAAACACGGATTTGACACGAATTCATGCGGTCAACTGTACATTCTATGACAACAGTTTCTGGACAAAATTGAGAAGCATATTTACGATATATTAACAAACTATTTTGATGATCTGTTTACACCACACAGAAACCAAATTACTGGGGTCCACTATACCCTGCTTCAAATAGCTAGGCCAAAACTCTTCAACAGTAAGGGCAGGTTTTTAGTTTGTTCCTTAGACCTCCATCAAGCTTAAAGTTACACCCCCTTTCGAGATAAATCTGTAAATTTTTCGGTAGAAAAAATTCCCGACCAAAGGCCGGTTCCATTCAAACTACAGGCTCGCTATCGCTCGCAAGGGAATAATCGACACCTAAATGGCACGAAAGGTCTTGACATTGACAGAAATGGGGTGAAAGTTCTTAAAATCGCCAAACTAATAGGCCGAACGCCTCAAAAACTCAAAAGCAATGGGGCTAAATATGAGGGAGAAAGGGATCAAGAAAAAAATCCCTCAAGTGAAAATCTCTCCTTACTCTATGACTCACAAACGGCCAGAATAATCGAGCTAATGTTTCTACCCATTGGGAAGGGTCAGCCAGGAAAGAGGTAAGGAGACTTACAAACCATATGCTCTAGCCCTTTTTGAGTTACGAAGGTTAGGGTTCACAATTTCTGGCCTACCTATTTGGAACAGGGTATAGTTAAGGGGAGGAAGACCGTTTTCTGGACCCCCTTCTCCCTCATGTTTAGCCCCATTACTTTTGAGACTTTAAGACGTTCGGCCTATTAGTTTGGCGATTTTAACACCTTTCGCCCCATTTATTTGTCAATTGTGTGACCTTTCGTGCCATTTAGTTATCGATTTTTTCCTGGCGAGCGATAGCGAGCCTAAAATTTTAAGAGAAACTGGCCTTCGGCCGGGACATTCTTCTATTGAAAAATGTACAAGTTTATTTTGTAGGGGATCTAGTGTTTTTTATTTTAAGCTTGATGGAGGTCTAGTGAGGAAACTAAGAAATACAGAAATGAATGACCAAACAAACGGTCTGTCTCCCCTTAAGGCCCTTGTTAATATTAACCCTTACAGTAACAGGGACGTAATTTTGTTTATATGTCAGCTGCAATTAAGCGATTTTATGACGCTTAGGAAGAATAATTATGTGGTAGCTAAAAGGATTAATTGAGATAGTCTGTAATCTTTTAACGTGAAGACATCCCTCCTAAGCTGAATAAAACCGTCTAATAGTTGCCAGAATATAATGAAAAGGACGTCACCGGTACTGAATGGGTTAATGGAAGGTATTCGACTATTCCCACCCACGAATGTCTATATATACTATCCACATAATAATCCTGTGGAGGTAAAATAGTAGACTATTACATCTCCTGGCCGACCTAGATGTGTGGGAATTTGTTTGTGTATGTGTGTGTGTGTTTTTGGTTTCTTTTGTTGTTCCTATTCGGGCTCTGTCTCGAGTCAGCCACCCCCTGCTGAAAGAAAAAAAATGGGGTATGTGCCTTAGTATATACTGTAGATAGATAGATAAATAGATAGATCGATAAATAGATAGATATTTTACATCGAAAGAGATGGCACGCATTACGACTAATACACATGAATACTAATGGGCTGATATTATTGATACGCGATAACAACAGGGGCTTCATACAATTGATATTATTGATACGCGATAACAACAACAGGGGCTTCATACAATTGATATTATTGATACGCGATAACAACAGGGGCTTCATACAATTGATATTATTGATACGCGATAACAACAGGGGCTTCATACCTATTGATATTATTGATACGCGATAACAACAACAGGGGCTTCATACAATTGATATTATTGATACGCGATAACAACAACAGGGGCTTCATACCTATTGATATTATTGATACGCGATAACAACAACAGGGGCTTCATACAATTGATATTATTGATACGCGATAACAACAACAGGGGCTTCATACCTATTGATATTATTGATACGCGATAACAACAGGGGCTTCATACAATTGATATTATTGATACGCGATAACAACAACAGGGGCTTCATACCTATTGATATTATTGATACGCGATAACAACAGGGGCTTCATACAATTGATATTATTGATACGCGATAACAACAACAGGGGCTTCATACAATTGATATTATTGATACGCGATAACAACAACAGGGGCTTCATACAATTGATGGCACTTTTCATTTTACGCTTCCTCTATTGTCTCTATAACGAGCAGCTAAAACTCTATCTCAAATTACCCCATTGTAGCATCCATATAATGAGGGGGAACCTATAATTATATATTGTGTTTTGGGGGTGAAAGTACAGGGCCGAATGAGCCAGTGATCGAAACACCATTGACTTTGTGGTGGGATAATGCTATATACTTTTGCTAGTATTGAGTATTTTGCTTGTTTTTGCCATATTCGAGCAATGCATTTCAGTTTGTCTCCCAGACTAACATAAACGTTTTCCCAGACTGCTTTCAAACTAAAGAAAATGCCCACCCAGCAGGGATGGGGCGATTACATGAGCAGTGTAATTGATTACGATTACGATTACAGCCGAATTTTAAGATTACGATTACGATTATGATTACAGTACACCTGAATGTAATGGATTACGATTATAAGCTTTGTAATCATGGTTACAATCGTGATTACTGGAAATGTAATGAAATGTAATAATGTAAATAATGAATTGGTATCTGGCATCATTCTTCCTCTGAGATGGCCTGACACATGACGATTGAATCATTTCAGTGTAAAACTTTAATACAAATTCATATTTTAATGAAGTTATACATAGGACCTGAACAAAATATATTAGCTAACGAACTTCACTGAATGTAGAGAGCATCGAAAATTTCAAATCATAATGTGTATGTATGTGCGTATGTATATACTCAGGCACATACCCCATAGCTGGGTGTGGCCGACTTGAGACAGAGCCCGAACAGGGACAACACAACACAACAAAAAACAAAACACAAACTTAAATACATCTAGGTCGCCCAGGAGAAGACCCAGAGAACAAGGATCACTAAGGGCCTCCTACACTCCCACAGCACCAGACCTCCCGGAGAGGTTCCGGTCTCAGCAGGCAGACATGCAGTGGAGCACAAAAACAATACCAGCCCACCTCACATCCAGGTATGACCCTTCATATATACCGGCTCCCTGGGCCAGGCGCCTGACAGACTATTATCTAGTCCAACTGGCGCCCGACCCCCTCTCCCAATGACTGCGTTATCACTCATCTATTCACAAGCATTCTCCGTTCATTCCTAATTATTATCACTTCTCTTACATATTCTACAGTCATCTCTCTATCTTCCAACACTTGTACTACACAAACTCTCCATCTAAACGTATGTCTTCCTACCAGTCTACCTCCCCTTGTGTCAGACTCATATACTCTCTTTGTAAGCCTTTCATCTCCCATTTGCTCAATACGTCCATTAAAACACAGCACCCTTCTGTCCACTCTGGCCAACAAAGGTTCCTGCTGCCCCACTCTCCTACGTACCGGTACCTTTTAATTCCTCGATTTGTCTCTATGAGTCACTCCACATATACTTCTCAAGCAGTTAATCTCCATCACATCAAACTGTTTTCTCTCTTGTGCCTTCAGAGCCCATGTCTCAGCACCATACATCACTGTTGGTACCGTACATCTATCCCTTGATACATTGCACTTCTAACTTTACAACTGATATTTCTCACCTTCCACATACGTCCCATTGCAACAAAGACTTTCCTTCCTTCACATACTCTGTTTTACCTCTATTTCCACACCTGCGTCCTTGCTTATCACTCCTCCTAGATATTTAAAACACTCCACTTGTTTCAGAATTTCCCCATCCAGATTTCCCCATCTAGATTCACCCTACGAGCACCTATATTACACATCATCACTTTACTTTTCTTAATGTTCTCCCTCAGCTTCCCCTTCCCACATACCACACCAAAGTTTTTGACTACTCGCTGCAGTTTCTCCTCAGAATCCGACACCAACGCTGTGTCATCAACAAACAGCAACTGGTTCAACTCGCCAATCTCTACCGTTCTTTCCTACTAAACCCAATCCTCTACCCATAGTTATTATTTTCGCCTCACTAACCTCACCATCCATATATACATTAAACAACTACGGTGACATTACACAATCCTGTCGCAGACCTACGTTTACCTCAACCCATTCACTCAACTCAATTCCTACTCTAACGCACGCTCTGCTCGCTTCATAAAAACTGTACTGCTCTTAACAAATTTCCTCCAATTTCATAAATCCTTAATACCTTCCACATTGCTACTCGATCCACACGATCATAAGCTTTTTCCAAATCCATAAGAGCCCAAAATATCCCCTTGTGCTTCTCTAAATACTTCTCGCATAGATGTCTTACTGCAAACAACTCATCCACACACCCTCTTCCCCTCCTAAAGCCAAACTGCTTCTCTCGTATTGCACCTTCTGTACCCTTTATTTTCCTTTCTATCAACACCCTGCCATACAGCTTTCCAACAATTGATAATAAACAAATACCTCTATAACTTGAACACTCCTGCCGGTCTCCCTTCCTTTTGTACAATGGCACAATACATGTACTCCTCCAGTCTAGTGGTACCATTGACACAACTAAGCACACATTAAATAGTCTCATCACTCACCAGCCAATCTATTATCAATCTATTACTCCTCAGAGCTCTCTCAGTGTATACCAACCCCTCTTCGTAGAGCATGTAGCACCAGTCTTGCAACACAATCCCACCCCTACTCTCCAAACCAAGAGTGAAAAGTTATTCTCAGTCTTTCTTCTATTCAACAGATGAGCTCTGGAACTCTCTCCCAGAATCAGTCTTTCCCTCTTCTTATAACTTAAATTGCTTCAAACTCCGTGTGTCCAGGCATTTTGGTTCGAACGTCCCTTGATTTTGGCCCTGTCACTCTTTCAACTCTGGGGGAGGCAGTCGCTACAGGCAGTTCTGCCTTTTGTCTCCCTCACTCACATAGAAAAAAATATTCTCTACCCTTCTTAATACATATTAAGTACCGGTACTGTGTAGGCTACTGGTGTAATCGTAAAAGTAATCATGATTATGATTACTTTTTGAGAATAATCGATTACGATTATGATTACATCCCCAAATATAAGAAAGTAATCGATTACGATTACGATTACTTAGAAAACTGTAATCGATTGTAATCGATTACGATTACAGATTACGATTACCCCATGCCTGCCACCCAGACCCGCTTCGAGCTAAATGTTTGCATTTTTTTCGAAAAATGTGACGGCCGAGGGCCGATTACTCTTAATAAACATATCATCTTCACTACTGTGATGTGTGTAGACAGAACTGCATAGACAGACATATACACGATGCAATTATTGCAATACTACGTCACCCCTACATAATCATCACCACTATCACTACCACAATCATCACCAAGTTCACTCCAGTATTGACAGATCCTCATTACACAGAGACTACCATCATCACTGTTGTGATATGTGCCCATACATGCGCAGAAGTGCACCGACAGTCAGACAGACGGACAGACACAAGACACAATGATAACAATTCTACGCCACCTTTACGGGGAGCTACATAGTAATGGTTCCAAGTCTCCAAAATGGCATCCAGTATAAAATAATTTTAGTTGTACCATTGAGCCCCACCATAAGGGGAATATGTGAAGGTGTTTAGGTACGGCCGTAATGGACGTGTTGCGGGGCGAGGCACACAACCCCACCTCCGTCCACAAGACGTACGGTACTCATTGTCAACTACCGACCCATAAGTGACACAGACTGGACAACTTCACCCATATCCGTGACACTACTTTCATTAGCCTCTCTTAACTCTTTGAGTACCAGTGTCGTGTGTTATATTGTATTCTAGCTAGATTTAGAAGATATTATGCAGCTTGGTAGGGATCAGTGGTAGTTAAAAGGGTTGGTTGAGATTGTATGAAGCCTTATTATTGCTAGAGGTCCTTCCTAAGCTGAATAAAATCGTCTTATAGTTGCCAGAATATGATCAAAGTGACGTCCCTGGTACTGTATGGGTTAACACGCAAATATGCACATACCCATAATAAACATTCAGTAACAGTGATACAGGATCAGGGTGTCAAACCGGAGCAAATTGATTCTAAGTTTTGAATGAATTTAATATCTTTGTGATATGACCCAACCAGGGTTCGAACCCAGGCCAGTAGTGCAGCATGCCAACATCTTAACCACTAGGAGTATACGAAATACAAGGAATACAAGAACATTAACCCAGCAGCTGCAGGGAGACTCTTAAGAGGTTTTACTAGGCGATTGCGGAGACTCTTAAGATCCTAGTCCTAAAAAACAACTTTTAAAAGGCCCCAGTAGCACTTGAAACTTTTTTTTTTTTTTTTCCCTCGGCCATGCCTCATATCACTCCTCCACATCCCCTCCTTCCCCCCCCCCCCCCCCCTTCAATTAGCACCTATTTTCCCTGTTATTCCCTTATTCTTTGGTGTATTTTCGTCCAAACATTAGAAAGCCGGGTGCAGGGTGTGGTCATCTGTGTGTATATGTATATATAACAATAACAATGCATGGAAACAATTGCGCATAGCTCGCGAATCAATTACGCTATATAATTTTTGTTTTCACCATTAGAAAGAGCATAATTTTCCGATGACGGTGATATAAACAGTTATATACGTATCCGAGCAAATAAACCAACGCCGAGGTGGGGAACAGCTCAGAACCCGGCTAGCATCGGCGGAACAGAGACGGGTGAAGCGTAAATATTCGCATTTTGGTTCTTCATTTCAAATATTCATAGCGCAAAAAGTATTTGTCGTAGGAACTTCTAGTTTGTTTTATACTCATCAGCATTATTTGCCATATTCATACAGCCTAAATTTAAAATCATACACTTCGTAGCAATGAAATAAATCGAAAATGTTATAAACCATATCAATCAAAATCATAGTTGTTTTTTTCGGTCACTGCTTGAGAACTATTGAAGATAAACAATTTCTGTTTTCAGATTTGGAAAGAGGAGAATAAATACTATTATTTGAGGAAAAAAAATATATGGTCATCACTCACAATTTAGAGATAAGACGGTGTGAAGACAATTGCATGGAAATAATTGTATTCCGGACTCATTTACACTTTCATATTTCGGATACCCCCAAAATGGGGATTGGGCCTGAGCATATAGGTAGATAGATTTCGATTTATTTACATTTTGGTTTTGTTTTATCATGTACTATAAATATTCCTCTTTCCATTGACATATGATACATCACAATAAACAGCATTCTGGTGGATGAAAATACAGAAAAACACAAGGCTTCGAAAATTCGCCAAGCCTGACATTTCATGGCAAATTATATGTAACTTATGGTACATAAGGCCTTACCATAAGTTACATATTTAAGTTACCGGATGCGAGAGTGTTAAAGACTAAACTTAAAGGACTCTGCTTTCGTTTGACACCCTGAACTGGACAATAATATAGTTTTATTTTTGGGGTCTAATTTCTATGGGATCTAAAATTGAACATCACCCGCGTTGCTTGATCATTAGGGACCCAAAATGGCGTTCTGAGCATAAGCTGGCCGACCTCTCCTACGGCACGCTCCTCATTGAAAACATACGCCATTGTGTGTCCGCTAGAAAATATGTGGCCAGTAAATATGGAGAGAAAATAATGTGAGAGAGGGGGAGGGGGACGTCGCTGGAGTCTCCATAATGATATAATAATGTATTTTCGTATTTAACCAGAGAAAGCCAAGATATATAATGTTTTAGTATTTTTTCAACTTAATGGAAGCCAATTTCGATATACTTTCCTACGTTTTAATAATCAGAATCTCTGTAATGATAAAATAATGTATTTTCGTATTTTACAGGAGAAAGAGCCAGGATATATACTGTATATATATTTTACAGGAGAAAGAGCCAGGATATATACTGTATATATATTTTACAGGAGAAAGAGCCAGGATATATACTGTATATATATTTTTCGGTATTTTTTCAACCTAATGGAGGTAAATATTGATATATTTTTTTACTGTTTAATACTCAGAATCTATGTATTTTCGTATTTTACCGGAGAAAGAGCCAAGCTATATAATATTTCGGTATTTTTTCAACTTAATGTAATCTAATGTGAATATAGTATGCAGCGGTTTAATATCCAGAGTCTCTGTAATTATATATTAATAATTTGTGTATTTTACCGGAGAAATAGGCAAGATATATATTTAAGTTTTTCGTAATTTGTTCACTTTAATGGAGGCTAATAATATTTTGATATAGATTTCTACGGTTTAATATCCAGAGTTTCTGTAAATATATAATGATATATTTTCGTATATTACCGGAGAAAGAGCCAAGATATCTATTTTTCGGTACTTTTTCCACTTAATGGAGGCTGCCTTCGATATAGTTTTCTACTGTTAAATACCCAGAGTCTTCGTAAATATATAATAAAGTATTTCGTAAGCCAAATTATAATATAGTATTAGGTTTAATAACCCGAGTCACCGTAATAATGACATAATAACGGATTTCGTAATTTATCGGAGAAATAGGATACTTATATACATTTTCCGTATTTTTCTCTACTTAATGGAGGGTAATACTGATTTAGTTTTCAACGGTTTGATACTCAGTCTTCGTAATTATATGATAATGTATTTTGTAAGGCTAAATTGTATACTGTATAGTATTTTATATATAATTGTTTAATAATCATAGTTCCCGTATATATATAATAATAATAATGTATTTCGTATATTTCCTGAGAAATAGCGAACAATATAAAATATTTCTGAATATTAAAACTTTATGGAGGCTAACTTTGACATAGTTTTCTAGGTTTAATATCGGTTTAATATCCCGAGTCTTTGTAACTATATTATAATGTATTTCGTAAGGCGAATTTTTATAGAATATTCTACGGCTTAATACTCAGAGTCTCCGTAATGATACGATATTGTTTTTCGTATTTTACCGGAGAAATAGCATATATATATATAGAAGAAGAAGAATATTAATAATGAAGACTAAACCCACATAACAAAGCCACTCCAACAGCTTCCTCTCTCTCCAACTACCCCTCCCCTCTCTACACTCTTCAGAAAAAAATAGGAAAAGTAGAATGTAGATACGAGGTGCCGTTGTAAAGGCTTATCCCTCAATACCTTCGCCTGATGATAAAACAAAATAAAATAAAGTAAAACTCAATCTGTGAACCAGAAAAGGTACGATCACCAAAACAGCTATAAACTCACTGGGACTCTTGCAACCGCGTGCCAAACTTATTAAAATTTCATATTCCTCAAGGACAGGAAAGGTGTGGAGGAAAATACAAGGGTGGTGTGTTGTGGTGGCCGAGAATAGGGAAGGGAGGCGGGAAGGAAGTGTAATTTCTCTTGGTGTGTGGAAAGGGTGTGCGGTGAAGGAGGGAGGAAGGTAGGTGCGAGGTTGAGTGTGTTAGGTGTAGGTGGGTGTGTGTGTGGGTGTATTATGTGTGCTGTCGCAAACGAAAATAGGGGGAAGCGGAAGGGAAGGTAATATAATCTGTCTTGGTGTTAGAAAGGATAGAAAAGGAATGATAGATGGGGGGGGGGGGTTGAGTATAAGAACATAAGAAAATGGGAGTCTGCAGAAAGCCGATTGGCCTAAGCAAGGCAGATCCCTGTATGTTAGATATGGGTGCGTGTGTGTGTGTGTGGGTGTATTTTATGTGTTGTTGCGGATGGCAGTAATAATGTGCCTGTGCCGTGTGTGTGTGTGTATGTGTGTGAAAAGCTGGAGGCGGTGATCGAGAACAGGAAGTGTAATTTACCTCCCTTGGTAGAGAGAATGTGTTTGTGTCTGTGTGTGGATAAGGAAAGGATAAGACACACGTGATAAATGAGGCTGTGTTTTAAGGTAACGGATATTATAGAGTTGTAAAGTCGTGAGTGTTAGTGTATTTTATGAATGAAGCTGTGTTATGAGAGAGCCGATATTATATAGAGTTGCAAAGTCATTATTGTTAGTATATTTTATGAATGAGGTTGTGTTGTGAGGGATCGGATATTATAAAGTTGTAAAGTCTTGAGTGTTCGTATTTCTTATGAATGAGGTTGTGTTGTAAGTTATCGGATATTATAGAGTTTTAAAGTCGTGAGTGTAGTGCATTTTGTGAATGAGGATGTTTTGTGAGAGTACAAAGGAGTACAAAAGAAATCAAGCAACAACAGGTCTAGTGACCCCTCTAGGCTGCTTGTCCTCTAAAACACTGCGGTCCAAGTGTCCAAGCAGTGGTTTAGAGGGGGTAAGAGAAAATTGGAAAGGAAACAACTGGCCTAGAACTAATGCCAGTTGCAAGACTAGGAATTTAGTAGGAGACACATGGGTTAGTAACATAACAGTTATAATGTTCTTTCGTATATCTGGGAAAAAAAGAGTAACGTCTTACCAATATATAACGCAATAATCCTGTTATACCAGCTGGGTTTTTACCAGGTTTTATAATTGGTAGGTTCTGCTCGACTGGAGAAGGCAAAATCATATAACACATCCATAGAAGTAATAAAGGATACATATAACACTGAGTATCTTACGAACAATATTTATTTAATAGCTCTACGATTAACAATATGAATCAATATACTTAGATATATGGACTATACATACACATAACTTTCCTAGCACGAACGAGGATGTGCAACAGGATCAGGAATTAATTTGCTGTATATTTACCTCTAGGTTAACTAAAAAACGTGAATGATAAACTCTCACAAGATTCTAAGTCGATTTACTAAGTGATTATTATTGGACTCTGAAACATTTATCTGCCTTCGTGCATGTAAGATTTTTGTAGAGTCAATATGTGTGGACTGTAACTTATTTAGGTACCTTTGCACAGGTAAGAATTTTAACAGAGTCGATATGTGTGGACTCTATATGCTCAGGCCCAATCCCCATTTTGGGGGTAGCCGACTCAAGACAGAGCAAGAACAGGGAAAACACAAAAACAACATAAAACAACGAATAAACACAGATAAAAAGCACAAACTCACACGCATCCAGGTCACCCAGGAGAAGACCCAGAGACCAGAGTCACCAAGGTCGCTCCAGCACTCCCCCCAGCCCCAGACCACCCGGAGAGGTTCCGATCTCGGCAGGCAGTCATGCAGCGGAGCCAAAGCCACAAGCCCTCCCTCCACACTTCCAGGCGCACCCTTCATATTAATGGTCTCCCCGGGCCAGGCACCTGATGGACTATTATCTAGTCCAACTTGCGCCCGACCCCTTACTCCAAATGACCACGTGTTCACTCAATTATTCACAAGCATTCTCCATTCACTCCTGTCCACCACCACTTCCCCTGCCTGATCTATAGTCATTCCTCTATCATCCAAAGCTTTTCTTAAACAGTCTCTCCATCTCAATGGGGGTCTTCCTGCCCTTCTATCTCCCCTTGTACCTGACTCACATATTCTCTTTGTAAGCCTTTCATCTCCCATTCGTTCAACAACACCATACCAGCTCAGCACCCTTCTGTCCACTTTGGCTGACAAATGTTCCTGCTGCCCCACTCTCCTACGTATCTCTTCATTCCTCAATCTGTCTCTACGAGTAACTCCACACATACTCCTCAAGCAGCTCATCTCCATCACATCCAGCCCTCTTTTCTCCTTTTTCTTCAGAGCCCATGTCTCAGCCCCATACATCCCTGTTGGCACAACAATTCCTTGATACAGTGCACTTTTTACTTTCACTCCGAGATTTCTCGTCTTCCACATACTTCCCATTGCTCCGAAACCTTCCTGCCTTCACACACTCTCTGTTTTACCTCCATTTCCATACCTCCACTCCTGCTTATCGTTCCTCCTAGATATTTAAAACACTCTACTTGTTCCAATATTTCCCCATCCAGCCTCACATCTAGATTCACCCTATGCTCTCCCCTATTACACACCATTACTTTACTTTTATTGATGTTCACCTTCAGTTTCCTCCTTCCACAAACCACACCAAACTCTTTGACTACCCGCTGCAGTTTCTCATCAGAATCCGCCACCAATGCTGTGTCATCAGCGAACAGCAACTGATTCAACTCCCAATCTCTACCATTCTTTCCTACTAAACCCAATCCTCTTCCCATAGTTTTCCTTTTCACCTCCCTCACCACACCATCCATAAACATTAAACAGCCATGGTGACATTACACATCCCAGTCGCCATGGCTGTTTAATATGTTTATGGATGGTGTGGTGAGGGAGGTGAAGAGGAAATCTATGGGAAGAGGATTGGGTTTAGTAGGAAAGAATGGTAGAGATTGGGAGTTGAATCCGTTGCCGTTTGCTGATGACACAGCATTGGTGGCCTCAAACCATTCACTCAACTCACCATTTCCTACTCTCACACATGCTCTGCTCCCTTCATAAAAACTCTTAACTGCTTCTAACAAATTTCCTCCTATTTCATAAATCCTTAACACCTTCCACATTGCTTCACGGTCCACACGATCATACGCTTTTTCCAAGTCCATAAAAGCCCTAAATATCTCCTTATGCTTCTCTAAATACTTCTCGCATAACTGTCTTACTGCAAAGATCTGATCCACGCACCCTCTTCCCCTCCTAAAACCGCACTGTTCTTCTCCTATTGCAACTTCCGTACACTTTATTATCCTCTCTATCAACACCCTGCCATACAGCTTTCCAACCACTGACAATAAACTAATACCTCTATAACTTGAACACTCCTGCCTGCGTGGACTCTAATTTACTTATACCATATTTCTGGGTATGACTAAATTTGTGAGTTTTCAACATTTACTCCTATTTTAGCACTTGGAGTTGAAGTAGTGGGGGGTTGAGGGGTTCTTTCCGTTGGGCCGTCCAGGTTGGCCTGTCGTGTGGACAAGTTGTTTAGGATACAGATGGATTAGCTGACTTGGGATCTTGAATGAAAGTTCCTTTATGTCATGACACCAAGTGCTTTCATCAGACTAATGCGAGAAGTTTTAGTGGGACATGTACCGAACTAAGGTTACTCGATATCCTGATCGTTATGCTAATCGTTGTTGAAGTTCCGTTTTGGTGCGGTTGACTTGGGATCATTAATATGATGTCTCTGATGTCATGACACAGTGACAACGTATCGGGCTAACACGAGGAAGTAGTAAGGTCATGACCGTTCCTAGTTTCTTCGATCTGCCACTGACCGTTATAAGAGGTTCAAAGAACTCAGAGGTGGTGTTTAACCCTTGTCTAGCGGGGGTGGACTTAAATCAGTCTAGAGAACCAAGGACTATGTGGCGGGGCCCGACTTACGCCTGTGTGCAATTTTGGAGCAATAATGGCTCTGAGAGAGAGACGAGCGGGTGGAGGAGCGTAGGTCGGCTCATGACTGCTCGGCACGGGTCCCGCGTGACTACTTGACGTTTACTCCACACACACCCACACTCACTGCCTCGCTACACAGGGAATTATGTAAGGAAATTACCGTATTTTAGGGATTTTGCACTCGTCTTGCACGATCGTTGCAAGAGAACGCGTGGTCGTAGAAGGATGGTTCTGGTGTCATTGGAAAGCTCAATTTACGCCCTTTCAGGGATACATAATTGTATTACGCTATGGCTCTTGTTTATGCATGAAAAAGAGCACGGAAACAGTCGTTTAGGGTAAAACCACCCGCTTGGTGGGTAGTTGAAGTTACTGACGGGCCCGCTCGGAAGGCGTTAAACCTTTTAATTGTAAGTGTCCTCTACCATGATGTTGGACAGATGCACTAAGAACTTATATATGCTGAGTGCCGGTGTTCGGTATCTCGCAAAGCCCTAAACTACTCGAATGACCTTGCCATGACAAGTATCTCTCGACAAGCTTGAGAGTGCATATTTAGTAATAGAAGTAAGGTGGGGACATGTCCAAGAGTTTTTACTTCTAATACTAAAAGTGCAGCCTTTTAGGGATCTCAATGTTAATCCTATGTCATGACATGTGATAACATTGATTCCTCAATAGGGAAAAGAACTTCTCAGACCGGTTATGTTATTTGTCATGACTTCAATCAACCAACTGAATGGGAGGGTAATTTTAGGATTACACTACTAGTATGCCAGTATTATGAAGCCCTAAAATTGCTTGCCCTCTTCAGGTTTTCGTCGGAGTAGTGATGACTTTGGTTGAGATGTCCCAGGGCAGGTGTGCGGGGGTCACAAGGTCATAAGGCCAGTAGGGGCGGATCTAGGAGGATTGGGAGGGACCCCTAGAAGTTCGCAGGCCGGTGATTCAGCTTTTGGGTGGAAGAGAGGCGCAAGTGACTTCTCTTCTGGTGGTGAAGTTGGTCCTTCTATCCCTGGCTAAATACTATTCTTCATTTGGGAGCCTCTTGGAGTTGTGGTGTTGTTGCGATTGTTTTGCCTGGTGTTGTTGGAAGTTCTGGTGTTATGGTGATAATTCTGGCGTCTCGTCTGAGGTTTGTAGAAGGTGATACTTTAGAAGGTGTAGTAGGTGATAACTTGTTTGTGAATGCGGGTATTAGTTGTGTTTTTCTGGTGGTTCTTTAGTACACGTGGTGGTGGAATTCTCGTGTCTTTTGGTGCTGCTGGGTTATTGATCTTCTTGGTAGGTGGTTCTAGTTTTGTTTTCTTTTCCTTGTTTCTTCCGTGGGTGATGTGGGGCAGTTTTGGTATGCAGGGCATTGCGTTTATCTTGTTTTGTACTGTTCCTGCCTTCGTTATTATTTGTTCTGCTTCAGTTTCTCCTTCCTCTTCTTTTCTTGTTCGTTTTCTTTGTTGCGTTGTTTGTAGTACTCGTTTGTAGTCTTTTTCCCGCTCTCGAATAGTTTTCCTTTTGTTCCTGTTGAGAGTCTTCTTTATTTTCGTTATCTTAAATCCTTTGATGAATCTGAGGGGGGTTTAAAATTAGTTATTCATTTTCAAAGGCAGTCAGTCGTGGGTTATTATAGAGTTTTAAAATCGTGAGTGTTAGTGTTTTTGTTTTTTTGTGAATGAGGCTGCGTTGTGAGGGGGCCGACATTATAGAGATTATAGAGTTGTAAAATCGTGAGTATAATAGTGTATTTTGTGGATGAGGTCGACGAGAATAAGGGTAATCTATTTTGTTTAGTAGAAGGCGAAGGAAGTATTATAAGAAGTCAATAGTTGGGTTTATAATTATGTACACACTATGGGTTTCAGAGGCCGTGTTACATCGTTTTTCGGGAATAACTTATGAACAAATAGTTGGATCAGTATGATATTTTGCCACAGCTTGTTTCACACATTGCCCTATTTTTTGTTAATATTGTGCATTAACAAAAGTGGAGAATTAAGCCACTTGTCGCTGTGTCATGAGGTTAAAGTCACACCTGAATGACGAGGAAACGGACAAGGCTACCGTGGCTTACCTGTGAAGCCACCTAACCATTATTGCTCCACCATCAAACACGGTAGTTATCAGCCACCACCCAACCCTATTATCATCTTTACTTTCAAGTTATCTGTCACTATCAAATATAAATATATACAAAATATGTATTTTTGTATATTTATATTTAATAGTGACAGATAACTTGAAAGTAAAGACGATAATAATTATGGTTGGGTGGTGGCTGATAACTACCGTGTTTGATGGAGGAGCAATAATGGTGTGATGGTTTCACAGGTAAACCACGGTAGCCTTGTCCGTTTCCTCGTCATTCAGGTGTGACTTTAACCTCATGACACAGGGACAAGTGGCTTAATTCTCCACTTTTGGTAATGCACAATATTAAAAAAAAATAGGGCAATGTGTGAAACAAGCTGTGGCAAATTATCATACTTAGATTAAAGTTAATTAAATTATTAAATTATATTAGAGTGTAAGGTTTTTTCGTCCTTATCAGCTAATAAAAGGTTCGTTTCATCTGCATAGATAACAAACTTGAATTTGAAGCTAGCACACGTTAGGTCATTAATATAAATCAACAATTAAATAGGGCGTAAAATTTATCCTTGAGGAACTCCCTTTGAAATAGGTCTAAAGGAAGAATACTTTGAATTGCAATAGACTGCTTGTGACCGGTTACTAATATAGGAATTAAATAGTTGCATTGGTATACCTCTGATTCCAACGGGTTTCAATTTTTCAAGTAAGATAGTATGGTCCAAGGAGTCAAAGGGCTGCTGGAGGTGTTGGTCGAATCAGGGTTACCAAATCAATTCCGGTAGAAAATAAATAAATTATGAAAATCGCTAGAATACTACCACCATCTCTACACTATCACTCTAAAATGGCTTAAGTTGACAGAATATTGCTAGAATTCTTGTCGCTAGATGAACAAAATTGCCGCTAGATCGAAGTAAATCCCTCTAGATATAGCGGGAAAGTAGCTAAATTGGCAACACTGGGCCGTAGGAAGGAAGTACAATCTGCATGTCTTGGTGGGGAGAATGTGTGAATGGAAGGGAAAGGAAGGAGAGGGGAAGAGAGACAGACAGAGCTTTTGTTTTGACGGATTTTATATAATAATAGAGGTATAATTGATATGACCTGTATAATAGGCTCACAAGATATTTATAAGAGACTTATAAGAAGTTTACTTGATATTATAATAGAGGTTTATTATAGACAGAGGCTTAGTTTTTGACGGATTTGATATTATAATAGAGGTATAATTGATACTACCTGTATAATAGGCACATAAGATATATATATGACGTTTATATGATGTTTATAAGAAGTTTAATTGATATTTTAATATAAGTTTATTGGTATGAGTGTTAATACTTTGGATAATCTATTTTGATGTTTTTTGAGAGTGTAGATAGGTAAGGGGGGGGGGGTTGAACTGCGTTTGTTTATGAGTGTGTGTGTGTGTGTGTGTGATTGAGTGTATTTGTGTGTGTGATCTTATGTGATAGGAAAAGAAAGAAATATTTCAGTACGGCAAGAGAGTATTTGGAGAGGGAACAAAATATTACAAAAATGGGGAGGAATACGGGGCTTTGAATTAAATTGGATAGGTGTGGGATATTGTTCTATTTTCCAACTCTACCACCTCTATGTGTTTCTGGGTGTGTGTGTGTGTGTGTGTGTGTGTGTGTGTCAGTGTGTGAATATATGGATACGAGCAGGTGAGAAACATATATGGGTATGAGGCAGAAAGACTGGTTGGAGAGTAAACACAGGATAGAGCTTCAGAAAATAATAAAAACATGAAAATAAAGCTTTATCCTATGTTTCCCTTCCACCTAATCTATTCATAATGTGTATAATGGACCCCTTCTCCCTAATATTTAGCCCCAATAGTTTTTGAGATTAGAAGACGTTCGGCCCATTAGTTTGGCGATTTTAACACCTTTCGCCCCATTTTGTTGTCAATTTTAAGACCTTTCGTGCCATTTAGGTGTCTATTATTTTCTGGCGAGCGATAGCGAGCCTGCAATTTTAATGTCCCGGCCTTCGGCCGGGAAATTTTTTCTACCGAAAAATGTACAAGTATATCTTGAAGGGGGGTCTAGGGGGTGTTTATCTAAGCTTGATGGAGATCTAGCGAGGAAACTAAAAACACATATGAATACATTAATTATAATAGACCAAACAAGCGGCCAGTCTCTCCTTAACCCTTTGAGTACCAGCGACGTGTTATATTTTATTCTAGCTCTATCTAGACGATATTGTATAGCTGAGGAAGGATCTGTGGTAGTTAAAAGGGTTAGTTGAGATAGTGTGAAGCCTTATTATTGCCAGAGGTCCTTCCTAAGCTGAATAAAGTAGTCTAATTGTTGCCAGCATATGATGAAAAGGACATCCCTGGTACAGAATGGGTTGACTTATAAGGATAATTTGTTGTTATAAATCCTGTATTTGATCGTACGATGTAAGTACTGCACAATAAACTACACAAACAAATAAATCATACCATACTCGGTTTCTTTTCAGCTGACGGTAAATTGAGTTACTGATTTCTCGATATCTAACGGACAACTAAGAAACTACTATGTCTCTGCTTCATATTAGTGAAAAGTGTTCATAATTAACAAGAATTTTCGCTACAAAACCTGCATAATAGCGGCGTAATAAAACTAAAGACGTAGCAGTTTTTCCGACAGCTGGAAATAAAAACAGAGTATATTTTTCCTTCCATACATAAACTCAGGAGTACAAATTCACATGAGTATAAACTCAATTAATGAATTCAATATATACATGTGGCACTCCAAGGACTCGAACCTAGGATACTCGCATCGAGATTCCGCGCACTTATGCATTACGCTATCAAGACAGTTCAATACAAATAACATGTACTAGAAATTACAACCACACATACGCCAACTACAAGTTTTGGTTTTTCCCTGGGCCCCCTTCTCCTTCATGTCTATCCCCATTAGTTTTCAAATGCTAAGACGTTCGTTCCATTAGTTTAGCTATAATAAGACCTTTCGTCCCATTTCTTTGAGAATTTAAAGAACTTTCGTGCCATTTAGGTATCAATTTTATGCTGCCGAGCATTAGCAAGCCTGCAATTCAGGAGAAACCGAAGCAGGGAAATGGGTCTACCGAAAATGCACAAATGTATGTCAAAGGGGTGGAGTGTCTTGGGGGTATTTTCTTAAGCTTGATGGAGGACTAGCGAGGAAACTAAATAAACAAATAAATACACACATACATAACTATTAGGAGTAACATATAAAACTCTCCCCTTAATGTCTTTCGTAACGTCAGGATTTACAGCAAGTCGTATAAATGCCCGTAAACCCTTTTGAACATGATGTGCAATAAGTCATATAAACAGAACGCGGCTCCAGTAGTAGCTTGGGTTTATCGACACCGGTCTTCATACATCCAGTCATATACTTAAGCTGCTGTCACACGAGCGCTTTTTCCGTCAATTTTTTATGAGAAAGTTTGTTCTCGTACTATTTCGGAACATTTTCGCACAGGTATCGGTAACTAGACTCAAGGTAGATCATGTTAGGCGGCTGAGTTCTGGTAAAGTGTAATTTGTTAAGTTCCAGACCATAATTGCCCGTAAAAATGGCTGGAAAAAGGGCTCGTGTGATGCCGGCCTTCGTCATAACCACAGGAGAGAGCCTCCACACACTGGGCTTATATGACATGCATAACTTTTTTAAGCTGAGGCTGGGTGGTTCAAAAGAGTATTTGAGATCGACTTTAACCCTTTGATTGCTAGAGGTCTTTTTTAAACTGTATATAATCGTCTAATATTACCCAGAAAAATCTACTAAAAGCGTCATGATTCTCAAAGGGTTAAGCTGGCAAGAAACTTACCTATTCCCATCTTAAGGAGAGATATATTTGTACACGTTTCGACAGAACTCTCCCGGCCGAAGGCCTCTCGAAATTACAGGCTTGCTAACGCTCGCCAGGAAAAAATCGACACCTAAATGGCATGACAGATCTTAAAAATTGACAGAAATGGGGCGAAAGGTCTCAAAAACACCATCAAGCTGGATTTACGCACCAGCCAGCGATCGTAAATGGAGACCCTGGAGTGAGAGAGAGAGTGGCCGCCATTATCTTTGGACGACATTTTGGTACCCCAATTGACCCCTTGCGAGTTTCAGGCTATAAGGAAGTTGGAGTCGTGAACATCGATATAACAAAAAAATGCAATAATTATGTATGTAGATCACTGATGGATAGAGAGTGGATCACATATATGTATGTAGATCACTGATGGATAGAGAGTGGATCACATATATGCTTTCATTATGTATGTAGATCACTGATGGATAGAGAGTGGATCACATATATGCTTTCATTAATATCGTTGGAGGTGTTTGGTGTTGTGGTGAATTTAATACAAATATACGGTAGATTATGTTTTTATATAGATTCACTATAAACGTGTTATAGTTATTTATTCTGCAAAATATCGATGGCTATATCTCTAACTTCCTATTAGCCTGAAACTCGCAAGTGGTCAATTATCAAACAATTAGGTTTTATGTATCCCTTACAATACCGGCGACGTGTTTTTATTTTTATTTCAGCTGCAAATAGATGATTTCATGAAGCTTAGGAAGGATAAATGGTAGCTAAAAGGATTAACTGAGATAGTCTGCATTCTTTCAACGGGTATACATCCTTCCTAAGCTGAATAAAACCGTCTAATAGTTGGCAGAACATAATTAAAAGGATGTCACCGGTTTTGAATGAGTTTATTCGTGATATAGAATGTATATGCAAAGATCAAACCATGTATCCTGCACCAGTATTCCTGAATATGATTTATGGGTACTGGTCTCTGAGTCTTCTGCTGGGCGACCTAAATATGTGAGATTTGTTTTCCCTATGCGGGCTCTGTCTCGAGTCGGCCACCCCCAGCTGCGGGGTATGTGCTCGAGTACATACATACATACATGGCTATAATATTTGAGCTTAGAGAGAAGTAAATAACGCCAGTTTCACCAAAACAGCGAAAATTGGCTTATCTCCGTTATTATAGGATCTCTAGTCTGATATCCGTTACTCTAAGACCTCCAGTCGTAACAGGTGCAAGTACAGTCACGAGCAGAAGTTACGTGCCGACCTGCTTTTGAAACGGATTTCACGCACGAGCGGAAGTGAGTAGTTACTGTAAGAGGGTCGTTTGGCGTTAACGATCAATAAGGTTTGGAGGTCCACCTGCAGATCACGTGTATTGTTTATTTCAAGCCATAAAGGCACACATTGAAGCATACCCAGTCATACACACACACACACTCTTCACATGCAATCGTCACAGGCAGTATTGCCTTTCGTCTCCCTCGTCCACATAGAAAAAAAAAAAAAAAACACACACACACACATCAATGTTTGTATGTAGGTAAGTATGTATGTATGTATGTATGCATGTATGCATGTACAATATATATGTACTCAGGCACATACCCACTAGATGGGAGAGGCCAAATCGAAACAGAGCCCGAACAAGGAAAAACAAACCACATCACACACATCTAAGTCACCCAGAAGACGACCCAGAGATTCAGGCCCATTTGGAGTCTCCAGCATGAAATTCCCAGGTCCTTGACCTGGAGAAGTTCCGGTCTCAGCAGGCAGACACACAGCAGAGCTATACCACAACACCCGGCCACCTCACATCCAGGCATGACCCTTCATATACACTGGCTCCCCAGGCCAGGCGCCTGATGAACTATTATCTAGTTCAACTGGCGCCCGACCCCCTCTCCCAACGACAACGAAGGCAATATTCCTTATTTCTAATATTCCTTCTCACAATCCGTATCACCAACACAAACACACACTCATACACAGACTCACACACACACACACACATATATATACACACATCATAATCACCAATCACAAACTAAGCAAATATTCACCTCATTCAACAAGCGCGCGCGCGCACACACACACCACAACCACTACCACTACCACTACCACCACCTCTACCACCCACTAACCAATAACTAAGGCAATATTCCTCTCAGCCAATACTCTTTCTCTTTCTCCCTCCTATCCCCCATGTTCTGATGATTATTATTGATGGCTCCCTACTACCCGCTATCCCGAGGGTAGAAGAGGAGAAGCGTGGGGAGTAAAAATATAGGTGGAGGAAAAGAGGGTAGGAAGGAGGAGGTAGGGAGAATTGGAAGGTAAAGAGAGAGAGAGAGAGTGTGTACGGTGAAGTTCGATTTCAGGAAAAGAGGCAGCGATTGAGAAATATGTTTAAAATATTTACAAAAGAAAGAACAGACAGGACAAAGGATAATAAGAACACACCAAACTAAAGAAGAATACATATTTAAAGTCAAATTCAAACTTAAAACAAATAACACCCAGTACATGGATACGAAAATCAAACTAAAAACAAAATACAGCCAAATACGTGAATAAAATATATGGTATGGGGCTAAGCTCTAAGTGATTATAATCAGACTCTGGTTACCAGTAGAAGATTTGTTTAGTCTGTATCTACTTCTATAACTCATATGGGTAAATACGGTCTCAATAAAGCCTCTTAGTAACACACGTCCTTTTTAACCCTTATAAAATCATCTAACATTAGCCAGAATCAAAGGTAAGAAGGCGTCATGATGCTGATGGGATTATGGTTAGGTCAGTTAGAAGTCAAATTTTTCTAAATATAAACACTTGGTGGGGTTCAGAGTAACACTGTACTATTTAAATATAAATACAATATTGACACTGCTTTGATTGGCCCTGGCATGAAATTGTATTGGTTGATGGTTTATATATATAATACATATAGTGGCTCACATGTATTTGTGATATATACTCAATATAAGATTATATATATATATATATATATATATATATTATATATATATATTGTTACAACCCGGAAGTTATGAGGAGTTTTAATTAGGCCTGGTATGCACTACGGGTATGGTAACTCCCAAATTGTCACACTAGACTGAATAGATTAGAAGTGAATTCAGTGAGGAGAGTAATAGTCTGTTTAACAGACTTAAGCCAAGACTCAGTAGTCTATTTTAGAGATGGTAGTTATAGCATATATAGCAGTTTATTTATGCAAGTTATTATATCATAAGCCACTTTGATCTTATAAACTTGACCACACCACTAACCTCTTTGTACCAAACTAATGCACATAATATAATGGTTAAGAAAAATAAAGATAATTTTAATATATATATATATATATGTAATTAATTATAAAAGAAAGGTGTCTATATTATATAAAGAATTGCAAGTAACTAGATTAAAAAGGAAAATAATATATTTATATGAATATTAATATATAAATTATAATAATTTATCTCTATGAACAAACAAACAAAATAAAAGGAAAACAAAAAGAACCTTATATACTAATGTAAACTAATGACTCACGTAATAATAGGAATCAGGGTATGACAGACAAGACACTACTCCATGGTTATCAGCACAGCTAGCGGTATTTAGTAGCACACAATACAGGATAACACCTCCACACAAATCTCCAGGAGCCGATATATCCAAGACGCTGGTTGAGTATATACTGATTGCATATGAATTAAAGAGGAATTACAACACCCTCCGTCACAGCCTGAACCCCTTATACACATACAGAAAGGTAACTAGAAAACAGAAGATTGGCAAGTACAGCGCCATCTATTATTAAGATCATTAAATAATATACAAAATGAATCTCAACTGAGACGTCATAGTCGACCCTGGCTGGCACAACAAAACAACTCAGAGTGCCGAGCTATAGAGAGTCGAAAGGGGTCGAGCACAGCAGAAACTCTCGAAGCTTCACAGTGGCGAGGGATGTGACAATATATACAGTATATACAGTACAGTATATATACAGTATATATATATATATATTTTTTTTTTTTTTTTTTTTTTTAGTTTGGCCATTGAGGTCCATCAAGCTTAAACAACACCCCGAAGACCCCCCTTTGAGATCAGTTTGTACTTTTTTCCGATAGAAAAATTAACGGTTCCTCCTAAATTATAGGCTTGCTATCGTGCGCATAGGGAAAATTGGCACCTAATCAGGCATGACAGGTCTTAAAATGAATATATAATTGGGGTGAAACGTCTTAAATTCGGAATATTTATGGGCCGAACGTCTTGAGATCTTATTAATGAGAAGGGGTTCCAGGAAAAGAAATATATATATTATAAATTAAATGGTGTACTATACCCTGTTCCAAATGGTGTACTATACCCTGTTCCAAATGGTGTACTATACCCTGTTCCAAATGGTGTACTATACCCTGTTCCAAATGGTGTACTATACCCTGTTCCAAATGGTGTACTATACCCTGTTCCAAATGGTGTACTATACCCTGTTCCAAATGGTGTACTATACCCTGTTCCAAATGGTGTACTATACCCTGTTCCAAATGGTGTACTATACCCTGTTCCAAATGGTGTACTATACCCTGTTCCAAATGGTGTACTATACCCTGTTCCAAATAAGTAGACCAAATCTCCCGAACAAAAACATCAATTACTTTTTTGTCTATGTGGATGAGGAAGACAAAAGGCAAAGCTGCCTGAGATGATTGCCTCCACCAGAGTTGAAAGAGTGATAGGACCAAAATCAAGAAATGTTCGAGCCAAATATCTGGACACACAGAGTTTGAAGAAATTTAAGTCAGGCTGAGGGAAAGATGGATTCACGTAGAGAGTTCCAGAGCTCAGTTGTTGAATAGAAGAATGATTGGAAGTATTGTTTCACTCTCGGGTTGGAGAGTTGCACAGAGTAGGGGTGGGATTGTGTTGCAAGACGTGTATTAAGTACCCTACATAGATGAGGTGGTACACACTGAGAGAGCTCTGAGGATCACTGGTTATTGCAATAGCGATAGAATAGTGAGAGAGATGCAACATTGCGGCGAGGAGAGAGAGACTGCAAAGAGTCGGTGAGTGGACGGGAGTTAATGATACAAAAGTCTTTCTTTTCTAATTTGTCTAAAAGTGGAGTGTGAGAGGATCCTCCCCACACATGCAAACAATACTCGATACACGGAAGCACTATGCCCCTGTACAGAGCAAGAAGCTGTGCAAGGGTAAAGAATCCCTTGAGGCGGTTGAGGACCCCCAGCTTCTGGGAAGCTGGGGAGAGAAATCAGGCTAAATAAATCAAGCTAACATGTCTACCATTTGTGAAATGTCAGCCAGGGAATTGGTTTGTAAATTTGCTGCCCATTTGCTCTAGCCTTTTATATTTTTTTAGTTACAGAGGTTAGGGTCCACGATTTCTTGCATACCTATTTGGAACAGGGTATATTTGAGATGCCTGGAAATCCTGTCTATGTAATGAAGCAAGGATATTAAGAGAAACTAAGGGGACGAGACGAGATACAAATCAGTTTATGAGATATGATTATCAGGACGTGAGAAGAAGGGAAGGTGGACAAACACATGGTGGAAGTATAGTAATGTGGAAGAAATGGCCCCTAATAAAAAAAATATATATTATTATTGTTGTACTAAATTATAAATATACTATTATAATGGGGCTGGAATAAGTCGACAGTTGCTTGGAGGTTTCTATTTGTATTTACCAAACTCTCACGGTAGCCATAATCTCCCTAGCAATTGATTCTCTGTTCGGATCGAAATTAATTCAAGCTATATTTTGAATACACACGACGGCCCACTATAGTTTGTACTTTGGAATTGTTACATTCCCATTACCACCTACTTGGACAATCGCTATTCAGAGTCTTGACTCACTTCGACATCGAGCCCAAGGCACATCACTATCTTCACAATGCTTGACAATCTATTTTCCTACTATCCCTCAAGATCTTTAATCACCTGTACAATATTAGGACCGAGGTTTGTATCTATCAACTCTCCCCTTACTATAATATTATAAATCATAAATTTTATTCCCTTTATAAGTTCAAAACACCTTTATCATATCATACTCGATTAATATCTCATATAATATTTACATTACCATGACCGTACTACTAAACTATTAGTAGGTCCAAGCTCTTAAATTCCTTCTGTAATATGACTCGCAATTACCACACCAATCACAATACAATGACTATCTCAACAGGTATTTTCATCACCTATACAATGTCAAAGAATATTACTAACTCAACAGGTATCTCGTCACCTTTACAACATTAGAACGCTCTGTCCTCCAGGTAAGTTCCCAAGATTATAATCATTGACCTTCTTAAAACTAAATGGCTAGATATTTACGCACAATCAAAAGCATGCTGTCGACGAGGTGAATATCTAATTAATATAGATTGTATCCTTTTAACAAAAAGAGTATTGCATGGGTATGGGCTAATGCCTTTTCCTAAGTATTTCTATAGCTAGTTCTAATCAATTACTAAACCCCTTTATGTTATCCAATAACTCTCACTTATCTATCTATCTATCTATTGCCTGACGCCGTGATCCCCGAAGGGGTGGCCACGAACGAACCGCCCCCATGCACCTCTGTCCCCGGTCAGTCGACGCCCCTTCCCCCACCCAGCACCGCCTTCGTTCATATACTTCCTCACTCCATCCTTCCACCTCTCTTTCGGTCTAACTCTAACTCTCTGTCCCTCCACCTCGCTCTCGTACACCCTCTTAGTCATTCTCTCGCTTTCCATAAGTTCCATATGGCCGAACCATCTCAAGTTGTTCCTTTTCACACTTTCCAGCACATCTACCTCCACACCACACCTCCTTCTTACTTCCTCATTAGTCTGTCTATCCCTCCATGTAACTCCGCACGCACTTCTTAGGTAATTCATATCCACTGCTCTCACTCTTGGTCTGAGTTTCTCAACCAACGTCCATGCTTCGCTTCCGTAAGTCAGTGTCGGGATTACCACACTGTCATGCAAGGACTTCTTCACTTCTATACTGACCACCCTATTTCTTGTTACTGCTTTCAGCGTTCCTACAACCCTCTTCCCCTGTTGTACCCTCTCCCGCACTTCTTCATCCATAGTCCCATCTTTACTCAACACACTGCCCAGATACTTAAATGAGTTGACGATCTCCATAGCCTGACCGTTCAGCTTCACCTCACACTCTGTGACTTCACCCCTTTCGAAGACCATAACCTTGCTCTTCCCCGCATTTACCTTCAAATTCCGTTTTTCGCACACTGTTCCATACTCATTTACCAGACCCTGCAACTCCCATTCAATATCACTCATCAGAACTGTATCATCCGCAAACAGCAGTATAGGTAGCTTCCACTCAATTCCCTCCCTTGTCAGCGATACACCAACATCCACTGCTCTTGATAGTATTTCTTTCATGACTCCATCCATATATACAGTAAACAACCACAGGTGATGGGCTGGTCTATCAGAGTGAGAACTGAGCAATCTCTGCCATACCCATAGCTTACTCTGACTGTTCCTTTTACTTTTATATTTTCTAGATCTCAAGTGACGGCGTCTCTTCCGTGGATTGACCTCCCAGTCTACCTAGATTGGAAGCCAAAGCGTCAAATTTTTTCCTTTGCCCCTCAACTTTCTCTTCATAATTGCTGAGGGGCACAGGGCCCTGGGTGGGGCTTTGGTTTCCCGGGCGTTTCCGCACCCTCCTCAGCTCCACGCCATGGAGTGGCTTCGGTCACCCAGGCTTTATTGTGGTCGGCAGTGAGGGTTCTGTGGGGGCGTACGGTTATGGCCTTGGCCTTGCTCGGGGCCTTGGGGCTGTTCGGCTAGGCAGCTTGGGGAACAACAACAACAACAACAACAACCACAGGGACATCACACACCCCTGTTTCAAACCAACATTCAGGTCAAAGAACTCGCTCTGCTCACTCTCCACACGTACTGCCGCCTTTGCACCCTCATACATGCTCTTCACTGCTTTCAGCAACTTGCCATCTACTCCGTATATTCTAAGTACTTTCCACAAACCTTCTCTATCCACTCTGTCATAGGCCTTCTCCAAGTCCATAAAGGCAACATACACCTTTTGTTTCTTCTCCAGATATTTCTCCACAACACAATTCAGGGTAAAAATCTGACCTACACATCCTCTTCCCTTCCTAAAACCTCCCTGCTCGTCGCCTATCCATATCTCCGTTCTCACGCTCACTCTCTCAATCACTACCCTACTGTATACCTTCCCTACTACGCTTAGAAGACATATTCCTCGGTGGTTACCACACACTCCTCTTTCCCCTTTGCCCTTATATAGGGGGACTATTATGCCAGTCTTCCAGTCATCAGGTGCACTCCCCTTCTCCCATGCTAGTTTGCACATTTTCCATACCCATTCGATCACTATCTCACCACCATACCTCAACATTTCCCCACACACTCCATCTGTACTTGGTGCTTTCCCCAACTTCACTCTTTTCATGGCTTCCCACACTTCTGACCTCCTGATCCAAACCTCCTCCACTATTTCCTCCCATACCATATCCAGCTATGTTTGCTGGCTCTTCATTCCTTACATTTAGCAACTCATTGAAGTACTACCTCCATCTTTCGACTCTCTCTTGCTTCTCGGCTAGCATTCTCCCATTCTCTTTCACACCCTTACTTTCCCTTGCTACCTTCCCTAACTTTCTTGACTTCTTTTCAGAACAGTTTCTTACTCTCTCTCCATTTTACACTGAGATTCCTTCCAAATTCCTCATCTACTCTTCTCTTACTTTCCTTCTCTACTCTCTTCACCACCCTCTTACTCTCCAGTACCTCGCTCGTTTTGTCTCTCGAAATCTTCATTCCCTCTACTACCCAACCACTCTCTATATGCTTCTTTTCTTCCACAGCATTCTTACCTTTCTGTCCACCATGCTGTACTTCACTCCCTCCCTTCTCCTCTCACACACCCTCCTCCATATCTCATCCTTAACCCTCCAGCTCAACCACTGGCGTCATACCATCCACAATATGCCATCCGTAATTAAACACCTTGCTCATCTCCTCCACTTCCTCCATAACTTCCAAGTCGAACCCACCTAGTCGTCTTACCACTGCTCTCCTGTACTCCTCCCTGGCCTCCTCCTCCGGCAACCTCTCCACCCTCCTCACCATTCCACCCTCCTCTCGCCTCCCTCCTGCTCTCCTCACCCAATTCTTTTGTATCCTAACCTTAGCTACCACTACATAATGATCAGACAGACCCCTCCAATACCCCTATACACCCTAGCATCCATCATAAATGTCTTCAGTCGTTCATCCACACAACATAATCAATCAATGACTTTCGTTTCACCACTGTCTCATCCTCCATCGTCCACACCCGTTTCCACGTGTACCTGTGGATCATTCTGTGTCGGAAGAAGGTGTTGGCTATCCACAGCCTCCTCCCCACACATACGTCTACAAGTGCACTACCATTCCCATTCACCTCTGATGGTACCCCCCACCCTCCCACCACTCCCTCAACTTTCCTATCACCCACCTTACCATTCATATCCCCAATCAGAAATATTCTTTCGTTCTTGTCAAACTTCTCCAGGCACGCCTCCACATTCATCCAGAACTCCTCTTTCTGTCTTTCAAGTTTATCCTCTGTCGGGGCTTACACACACACAATCACCCCCGTTTGTATTCCTACTTTCATTCTCACCCACACAATCCTTGAACCCACAGACCCATACTCTCCTACAAATTCCTTCCATTTGCTACTTACAAACACACACGCACCTTCTCTCGCTCCCACTTAAAGTCTCTTAATTCTCTATCTTACTTGAGCTCCTATAATATCTTATACTAATACTGGCTAATAGGCTGGTCGCCTTTACTAAAAAGAAACAACTACTGTATATCTCACAACACTTCATCTGTTTATTTCATCAATTGTCTAGTCAAAAATCTCTTTAGTTGTTCTATAAGAACACATCATATTTTATAGCTGGAACACACCTGGTAGTCTTAGCATTTATCTTTATTTAAACAATCTGCTCGGGCCCATAAGGGTCCTTTAATAAAATGTTAAGTTGTGTCTTCTTGTTGTCTTCACCAATTCAAAGCGGGCCAGTAAACCGCCTCCATTCGCTCTGTTCCATCTCCAACTTGATGAACATCTCATTGATGAACATCTCGAACCTCTTGGCTAAAGGTATGTAGACCAGCGATGTGCCTGCAGGCCTCAGGATACTGAAGGTGTATCTGAGCCGTGGTGGGTATGATGGTGCTAGGTGGCTGGAGCCCTGGAACAGACTTAATTGTTCTCCCCAGAGTGCCAAGGAGAAGCTCGGGGTCGCCTTTGCTGAGAGCGGTTAGATGTGCTCCCTTCACGCGCGCAGGGGTCAGTGACTCCTGCTGAATGAATGAAAAATAGTAGTGCAGGGGGTTAGGGGGAAGTGGGGATAGGACAAGAATCAGTTGGCTGAAGTTAATTTTAGTAGGAGAAAAAGGAGTCCAGGCTTAACTGAACTGTCAGATGTTTCTGTGAGTGTGCAGCTGGATGAGGACAACTGGCCCCAGCCAAGGAGACACTGATTCAGGAACTGGGCGCCAGGGATCTGTGGGTTATTGATAGCCCACAGCTCCTTCTTCTTGATGGTACTCGTGGTGGTCTTCGTTGTCCATCTTTTCATCGACAAGGGTTTTTGGGTTTACTCATCTGGCTAGGCGGTGGCTGCGTTCTAACTTCTCTTGCAGCTTCTGCTTGGATGGTCTAACTTTGATGAGGGTCTTCTTCTTGGTATTCTTCAGTTTTTTGGTGGACTGCTGTGGTGGTGAAGGTGATGGTAGTGGTTGGAGGGTTTCCTCAACGTCCATTGTGGGTGCTGGGGGCACGTCTTCTACCAGGTGTTGTTCGAAGATATGTATTGTGGTGACATCTTCAGGTTTGCCTTCAGCTTGTTGGTGGGCCTGGTAAAGGCGTTGTTTGTTGTGGCTTTGGTGGTACGAGTTGTCTTAGTTTTCTCCTTGATTGGTGCATAGTTCTGCCTATTTAGTGGGTGAGGCAGAAGGAGTTAAGGGTGTGGTGTAGGTCTTGGCACCGATGTATTGGCTTGAGGAGTCTTCTTCTTGGCCACCAGGCGAGGGACAACAATGGAGGGCAGGCCATTGGCTGCCAGGAACTGGAGTAACATCTCCCAAAAAATCTCTAAGTTCCCAGCAGCGAGTGTATGTGCTGTGGTGACGATAATACGGATTGAGAGGTCTGTATGTTGTCCTTCCCTCCTGCCCCAAGCGTGTCTGGATCCATGAAGAGTTTTCCCCTCTGGTCCAGTTACTTTGGCTGCCTCTTCTCCATTTTTTCCCCTTTTAACTACAAATTGAACCTTCTCTCCATCCTTGACAGAAGGTATTTGTTGTCGGGGATTTGGTGATATGATTTGGGATCTATGGACAAATATTTCCCTGCCAAGATCATTGCAGGAAATAAAGCCATATCCTTTCTTCACATTGTACCATTTAACGGCTCCTAAGTAGATGGTGGTGGTATTAGAAGCCATGACGAGTTGTGGTGGTCCTGCTGAATGATGAATGAATGAATATAGAAAAGGTGGGTGAAGGTGAAAGAAGGGAAGTTTTTATTGGTTAAGTAGGAGAGACAGTGGTAATAGTGAGAGAAATAGGGTGTCGGGGCTTGACCCAACGTGCGTGAGTTGAGGAATTGGGTTGGGGTTGAGTTGTTTTAGTTGGAGCAGTTACTTTACTGAGATTCAGTATGGCTTGCCAAAAAGGGGGCTGGGGTTGATGAGAGCAAAATCATTTTGGATGGTATAACATCGAAAGTGCTTGCTTTTGGGCAGGAGGAAGTCTACTGGAGAATTTTGGTTTTAATAATTTCGGGGGGTAATAATACGAAAGTGGTATAGAAGGGGGGGGGAGTTTGGTGGCAGAGAGTAAAAAAAAAGGGGGGTAATGCTGGGGAAGAGCTGTCAATGGCAGAACTTGTAAAGTGGCTGTACTGTTATTTATTTTGAAGTTGACGTTAAATGGGTGTTGTCTTGTAATTTAGTTATAATTTGGCTGAGGATTGGTGTTAATATGCGAAATGTTTGGGTGGGTCTGTGAAGTTATATATCTAATTATTGTAAGTGAATCTAGGAATGGGTGCCTCTGTTGTCAGGGCGAAGGAGGTTTGACAAGGGGGGGGGGGGGGGGGGTAACATTATATTGAAAATGTGGGTGAAGTTATCGTGAAAGGTCTCAAGTTTAATAAGTTGTTTTTCTGCTAAATGATTCCAATATGTATTAAGAGGGGGGATACGGACTAGATCATGAAGATGTG